>JANIEX010000906.1:0-17179 GCA_027627405.1 Leucocoprinus birnbaumii
CGGGACCGGACGACCCCCTTTCGCTGGTTCATCACCAGTCGCCCTGAGGACCCGATCATCCGGACAATGAATTCCGAGGCTGTGTCACCAGTCTTATACCACTTTGAACTCCCCGTGTCTCGTGAAATCGACCACGAAATCCTGATATACCTCACAGACGAATTTTCCGAGATCCGGAAACATCAAGGTCTTCCAGAATCCTGGCCATCGGAAGAAGTTCTTGCCCTACTCGTTAAGCGTACTTCAGGACTGTGGATATATGCTGCAACAATTATACGCTTCATCAAAGATGATAACTCCTTGGGCGGCCCTGAGGACCAATCATCATCCAGGAGTCCACCTTTATCAGCAAGCATACCAACTCACACAACATCTTCCTGAGATGCAGGATCAGACTCTGTTCCTACGTTTTGATAAGACATGTGATCGCCGACGTTACAATCTCCCTACTGCTGCTGCCAATGAGATTGCTGCTATTATACCTGGGACAGGAGAGGTTTTTGAGGGCCATTGTGATATCCGTTTGCACCGTTTGCCTCACCAGGGTAGTGGATTTGTTACTATCAATGAGTGCAATCCTCTCTATCAGGGACTACATTATGTTCTTCTCTTTCCCTTGGGTACCCTTGGATGGCATTCAGCGTTGTCATTCAGGACACCTGTAGATGGTGAAGAGGTCAATGAGGGCAATAATGGAGATGCAAACAATATTGATGAGCCTGAAGATGATGAAGGATTAGAGGATAATGATAGACCAGAAGAAGAGGGTCAAGTGAGAAGAAAGAAGAAGAAACGCACACGAGTTAGCCAAACAGAATATTTCCGCTATCATCTCTTTCCCAGGGCTCAGGAGTCACAACATCTTTTCCAGGCAGGAAAACTCTTTCAGGAGTTTGTTGTTGATTCCTGGGCCATTTCTGAACAGGAGCGTCTGCATTTCATTGAAACCAACCAGTCTACCCTACGTGCAGATAGTTATCAAGGATTAGTGGATTCTATTGCTGCTGATCCTACTGCTCCCATTGGTCAACTTGGTCAACATGTCATTCTTCCTTCATCCTTCTCAGGGAGCACACGGAACATGATCCAGAACTGCCAGGATGCACTTGCAATTAACCGGCATTTTCAGGGTGCAGATCTATTCATCACTGTTACTGCCAATCCCAACTGGCCTGAGATCAAGGCTGCTCTTCTTCCCAATCAACAGAGCTCAGATCGACCAGACTTAGTAGTGCGAGTGTTCCGGGCAAAGTCAAAGGAGCTTATCCAGGATATTACCAAGAATGGCATTTTTGGTAAATGTGTAGTGCATGTTCACACTATTGAGTTTCAAAAATGTGGACTGCCTCACATGCACATGATTGTCTTCCTGGATAGAGATTCCAAGTTCCGCACTCCTGAGGAGGTTGACAGTGCACTCTCTGCTGAATTTCCTGATGAGGAGACTGAACCTGAGCTCTTTGAATTGGTCAAAAAGCACATGGTTCATACACCTTGCAGTCCAGCTCATGACAACCCTAATGCTCCCTGTTGGCAGAATGGAAAATGCTCCAAGAACTTTCCCAAGCCATTCCGTGACCACACTTCTATTTCTGATGACTCATATGCATCACTGCACCGTCAAGACACTGGGAAGAAGTTCAGACTTAGTAATGGTCAGGAGGTTGATAACCGCTGGGTTGTGCCTTACTCCCGCTATTTGCTGTGGAAGTACCGGTGTCATATCAATGTGGAGTGTGTCGCATCAATCAAGGCCATCAAGTACATCTATAAATATGTCTACAAAGGCCATGACCGCACCATTATTGAAATCCGGAATGATGTCAATGAAGTTCAGCAGTATCTGGATGCCCGTTATATTTCTGCATGCGAGTCTCTCTGGCGAATTTACCACTTTCCAATGCATGTGGAGGTTCCAAATGTTGTCCGTCTTCAGGTCCATGAAGAAAACAGACAGTGGCTGACTTTCTCTGAGGGGGATGCAGATATTGCTGCTGCCCTCCAAGCTGCTAATAATAAGGACACCACTCTCACTGCTTGGTTTAAAGCCAATGCATTGTACCCACAAGGCAGACATCTCCTGTATCAGGACTTTCCAACCATGTTCCAATGGGATGCTCAAACAAGATCCTGGAGGCTAAGGAGGCAAAAGCAGACATTTGGTGCAATTGGGCGGATGTACTATGTGCATGCAGGATCAGGGGAGCGATTTTACCTCCGCTTACTTCTGACTGTGGTTCCAGGTGCTACCTCATTTAAGGATCTCTTGACAGTTGACAACACTGTTTGCTCAACATACCGGGATGCTTGCATTAGACGGGGTCTATTAGAGAATGACAATGAGTGGAGACAGTGCCTGGAAGAGGCTAAACATATGGCAAGTGGCCAACAGCTCCGGAATCTGTTTGTCACAATTCTCTGTGACTGTCATCCAAACAAGCCTGAGGACCTTTGGCAGGAGTTCAGGGAGAACATCTGTGATGATTTAAGGCGAGAGTTGATAAGAGCAGAGATAGTGGACCCAACACCTGAGCAGGTCTATGATTATGGGCTTTATTTGGTTGATCTGGCTTTTGGTTCAGAGTGGTCAATCACTTAGCCAATGGATCACTATGCCTCAGCCAACTGGAGACTGGATTGCTCATTTGGGGAACCCTCTAATCCAGGAGCAGCGCAACTATGATCCCATTGCTCAGAGTAACCTAGCTCAACAGCAGACAGAGCGCTTAAATCCTGATCAACTTTCTGCCTTTCAGCAAATTGTGGATGCTGTTACTCAGAAGTCAGGGGAGTGCTTCTTTCTTCATGGTGCTGGGGGCACTGGCAAGACTTTCCTCTACAACACTCTCTGTTATCATTTCCGTGCTCAGAGGAAAATTGTCCTCTGTGTTGCATCATCAGGCATAGCTGCTTTACTCCTCATTGGTGGACGGACTGCACATTCCTGTTTCTCTATTCCCATTGCAATTCATGAAAGCTCTGTATGCTCTATCAAAAAGCGATCAGATCAGGCAGACTTAATACGAGAGGCATCTTTAGTCATTTGGGATGAGGCACCAATGCAGCATCGTCACATTCATGAAGCAGTTGATTGTACCTTCAGGGATCTCCGGGACTGTGATCAACCATTTGGTGGTTTAACTGTGGTCTTTGGGGGGGACTTCAAACAAATCCTGCCAGTAGTTGTCAAGGGCTCCCGTGGTCAAATTGTGGATGCATGCCTTCAGCATTCTTATCTCTGGCACTCTCTCAAGGTTCTACATCTCCAGCAAAATATGCGTCTCAATGTAGCAGAGGAAGATGAGCATAATTTTGCTCAATGGCAGCTTGATGTTGGCTCTGCAAGGCATACACACATGGACACAGGAGATATCACACTACCAGATCGTTTCAAGTGCAGGGAAAACACAGTTCAGAGTCTTATTGAGACTATCTACCCAAACATCAACAGAAACATACGACCACCAGACCTTTATTTCTCTGAACGCACCATCTTATCCTCCTGCAATGACGATGTTGATGATATCAACCGCCAAATTCTGGATGTTTTCCCTGGCCAAGCAAGAACATACCACAGTGTAGACTCAGTGAAGTCAAATAGTGGAGAAGAAATGCTTTATCCTGTTGAATATCTCAACAGCATCAACTGCTCTGGACTGCCATTGGCTCACTTGAGTCTCAAAATTGGTGCTCCAATTATGGTTTTGCGGAACCTCTCACCAAGTGAGGGTGTCTGTAATGGCACAAGAGGCATTCTCACACAGATGACGTCACGAGTCCTTGAGATGAGAATTCTCTCTGGGACACATGCAGGAAACAAGGTCTTCATTCCACGGCTCAACATTTCTCCTTCAGATACTCAAGTTCCATTTGATTTTTCACGGCTACAATTTCCCGTTCGTCTCTGTTTTGCCATGATCATTAATAAGTCCCAAGGTCAATCAGTCCAACATGTGGGTTTAGATTTACGGACTTCAGTTTTCACACATGGGCAGTTTTATGTAGGCATTTCACGAGTCACTTCAGTTTGCAACATTAAAGTTATCACACATACAAGGTCAGATAACCAGCTGTTTGTAACTACAAATATTGTCTATCCTGAAGTTCTTATATAATTTAATTCACATCCCACACTTTGCTGCATCATGCCGTGACGTAGACACGGGTAAAAAAGCTTGTCCTAATATATCTCACAGACGAATTCTCCGAGATCCAGAAACATCAAGATCTTCCAGAATCCTGGCCATCGGAAGAAGTTCTTGCCCTACTCGTCGAGCGTACTTCGGGACTGTGGATCTATGCTGCAACAATCATACGCTTTGTCAAAGATGAGAATTCCTTGGGCTCAGAGGATCAACTGCGGATTTTTGCTGAGTTCGCGGAAGATGTCACCGCTAAGGTTGGGCTGAACAACCCCTTGGTGGAGATGGATTGCTTCTACACCCTCATCATCAGGCGTGTGCCACCAAACACCCTGACAATTCTACGGAAAATTCTCATTCTCTGTGTTATTCATGACTGGATCTACACGACGGATGTTATTTCCCTACTCCTTCGCCTTTCTCTCAACCAGGTTATTCGGATCTGTGGTTTCATCCAATCAGTCGCAACGTTGAAAGTAACCCCAGGTGCAAGTCACCCACACCTAGAATTCTATCATGCATCTTTCCTCGACTTCATGAAGGATCCCGCGCGGTCCAATGAGCTATGCATTTATAACAATTTTCTGAATGAAGTTCGGTGCGAGTTCTTGGGTAGGCTACATGAAATGTGTTCTTCCACGAACGGTGAGTTTTTATGTTCCTGCTTTCTATCGTCGTGTAATCTGAAACCGCATGATACTTCCTGATACATCAGATCTACCCCTACCTGCTGGCATCATCCTCGGAGAAGACGAAAAATGGTCTGGGTACTACGTCGAAACTTTGCAGTGTTTCTGGTGGCTATGCGAACGACCCGATTATCCACTCGATGCTTTGACCGCCACCTCCCTCAAAGATTTACCCTTTCAGAGGATGCTGGAGATGGTGCAGCATCAGTGCGCCATGGAAGGGGCTGCAATACAACAAAATGTGAGGCGCCATGCTACTTGCTACTCAGAGAGTTGTCTTATACTGCCATAAACTTGACTTTGATAGCTCCCAGTTGACCTCCGGGACAAAATTGTTCGAAAGGATAAATGTCCGATAGTTGGGTGTACACGAACTAAGCACGTATGGATCTTGGGATGGGGAGAGAATGAAGCCGTTCCTTTCACAGACCCTGCTGGTGGACAAGACAGGAGCTACTTTTTTTTGACTAATCGGTTGGCTGTAAATATTTTCCACTTTCTTATCCTTCCCCGAATGGCCCCATGCTCTACCTTAGGACCCTGGCCAAGGTCCTTGCGGAGGTGAACCTCACGAAGACACCGATGAAGAGTCAGAAGAAAGCGGAGAAGAGTAACGGTTGACAGGGACATTTTGGTAGTTGATTGTCTGCGCAGAATTTTTCGCGCTTTATATCAGTAGTATCCGGGTGATTTGGGATTCTATCTTTCCCTCACACTTAACTTGATCGCGATAATAACGAGTTCACAACTAATTCGGAGACTCAAATTCCACTGCGCTTGCTCTATCTTTCTCTTTACAAGCAATCAGGTTTAAGCTCATTGAAATTCATAAAGGCTACTAAGCCGGGGAGCTCTGCTTGCGTTCATCTTGGGACTGCTTAGGAGGCAAGGAGAAGCAGGCACATTGGAACGAGAGAGAGACAGCGTGAACATTGATCATAGATTGATTGCATCACACTGATTCAATCTTCAACGACCCTGACCACAGCTCTTGCTGTGGATGCCGTGACTCCTTCACAGCTCTCATAGCTTTGCCAGGTCCCTGCTTAACTACCTCGCTGAGCGCAGCTCGACTTGAAAACAGATGCATTACTCTTCTTTTAATCAATCCTGTCACGGGTATTATCATGATACAGATCCAAGTCGACGGCCGCCTCTCTGCTCATGCTCTTCTACATGCACAAGGGCTATTTCCCCTCTCATTTCTTCCCGTTTGCCACTGCATCTTCCTCGTGAAGCCGGGTATTTTAATAATGCGCACGATTTTGTAATCAGCAGGGCTGAATTTGTGTGTAATGTACAGGGAGAGCCTGGTTCGCTACCTTGATTTTTTTTTCGAATCATATTCTCACATCTTGTTAGGACTCCATATACTCTTGAACGGCTCAATGCCTGATGCTTTCCACGACTCTGGTGCTCGTTATCCACCCCCGAAATGTCATGTCGCCACCCGAAAAGACTACATAGCCATAATTATCAACTGGGCCCTCGGACTATCAGACCACACAGCACCCCTATTGTGGATGCGAGGTCCCTTTGGCGTTGGCAAAACCGCTGTTGCTCAGAGCTGCGCCGAGGCTCTAGAGGCTCAAAATAAACTGGCAGCCACCCTTTTCTTCTCTCGCTCCAACATCAATCGCGACGACCCCCTACGTGTCTTCACCTCCATTGCGTATCAGATTGCTACCAGATACCCGCTATTGAGGGAAGCCATCAACAAGCGTATAGTCGAAGACCCGGCAATCACTACGAAATCTCTATCAAAGCAGTTTGACGAGCTTCTTGTTCGTCCTATCAATGAAGCTGGTGAGGCCAGTACTGGGCTCGGTGGGTGTGTGATAATCATCGATGGACTCGACGAATGTCGTGGAACAGACATGCAATGTGAAATTATTAGAATCCTTGCAGCCTCAGCTCAGAATCGGACGACCCCCTTCCGCTGGCTCATCACGAGCCGTCCTGAAGAGCCCATCATTCAGGCCATGAAGTCTGATCTTGTTCTTCCTCGCGCATTCCAGCTCAAGCTCCCAGTATCGCGCAAGCTTGACCACGAGATTTTGGTCTACCTCACTGACGAATTTGAGAAGATACGTAAACTCTATGACCTCCCCCATTCCTGGCCATCGGAAGAAGTCCTCGACCTGCTTGTCAAGCGTGCTGCGGGGCTTTGGATTTACGTTGCAACGATCATGCGCTTTATTAAGGATGAAAACTCCTTTGGACCCGAAGACCAGCTACGGGTCGTCCTTAGACTACTGAATCACGCCTTCGCCAAGATTGGACCAAATAATCCTTTAGCGGAGATAGATTGCCTCTATGCCTCGATCATGCAGCGAGTGCCACCAAACATTCTGCCCACGGTCAAGAAGATTCTCCTCATCCACTCTCTTCGACCAGATTACTACGGAATGGAATTGATCTCTTTAATTCTCCGCCTGTCTTCGGACCAGTTCATTCGCTCGTGTACCTTCATACAGTCGGTTGTAGAGCTCAAGGAAAACTATAATGACCTGACCCTACACTTCCATCACACGTCTTTCTTGGACTTTATGAAAGACCCATCCCGTTCTAAGGAGCTCTGCCTCTATGGCAACTTTCTTAATGAATTCCGGCAGGAGCTTCTGGATCGGTTGCATGAAATTTGTTCTCATAGCGAAGGTAAAGCCAAACAGATTGCTGTCAAACATATTCAATCCTGACATCTCGAGTATTCCCAGATTCGTCAAAACTTGTCCTTCCACCAAATATCGACCTTCGAGAAGGTGAAAACAGTGTTGACTTCTACGTGAAGACTTTGCACTGTTTCTGGTGGTTATGTGATCGAATTGAATCGCCTCTGGATATCCCGACCACCGTCTCCCTCGGAAAATCACCTTTTCGAAAGATGATCGGGCTGACGATTAATCAATGTACCACCGATGGTCATAGAATAAGACAAAATGCGAGTCTTAAGATTTTTTGAGGCCAATCTCATTCTGAATGTAACTCATACAGCTCCCGGCCAATCTCCGTGACAGGATCATTCGAAGAAGCCAGTGCCCTACAGTCGGATGTACACGAAAGGGAGATGTGTGGATCCTGGGACGCGGAGAGAACGAAGCTATTCCTTTCATCAGCGATTCTGAGACGTCACGCTTCTTTCTGACGAACCAATTGAGTGTGAGTGTGTATTTCTCTTGCTCCTTCCCAGCAACTCAAATACTTGATTCTAGGATTACGGTTATTGCGCCTGCGGAGGTAAAATTCTTCGTAATCGTGCTCATAGTTAACTGATTGCGACGGGGTCTCTGCTGGAATGAAGGAAGAAACCCTAGAAATTCGAGAAAGCTAAACTACTTGTAATTTTGCTGCAATTGTTTCTCTCTCTTTTTCAATGCTCAGCCTTGGAGGGCTCTCATATACGCAGCTACGCTAAGAGCATAATGCATCAAGAATAAATCTAATTATACCACCTGAAGTGACGCTTACAGACCGCGACTCCGAGTCGGCATTTTGTCACAAAGACAGCTAAATCGCGAGACACCTCGGAAACTATATCCGGAGAGCAAAGATGTGCTGGTCAGATATCCTCCCCAATACATATTATAGTAGCTAACCAGAAGACCTGGAGGGCATGCCGATTCGGGGCAGCACGGTGTATTGCGGCAGCTTTGGCCAGGCTGAGCGCATTGAGTTTGTGTGAGACCGCTCTTCACAGCTTCAGTGCGAACAACCACGCCCGCCGAAGCAGAGAAGGCTAGCGCAAGGAGAAGGCTAATGGAGAGGATCTTTGGCTGCATGGCGCGACTTAATAGGGTTGTTGAATGAGGCTCTGGGTATTGGCTTCTTTTATGTGTACTTGCGGGGGATGATATGCATCGATTAAACCGCATTACAGAAGCCAGCACTTTCAATGAGTACAACTGAGGTTAGCCTAAGAAGACATAGCTACTGAGGAAAGAGAATTCTGCGACCTTGATTGGTGGTGCTGACTATCATCTAGTGGTGTATGCATTGGCTTTGTAAGAGGAGATGGAGCATAATCGACTCGTCCGACTTAACCAAAACAATTACTTCTTATCAGAAATTCTGGTCGACAATGTGCGAGATGGCTGTCAGTGTATTATCATATCCTGGAGGCCCGATATGAAAGGGTTAAAATTGTTTAACACACTGGGATGTCACTGAGCGTACCGATAAAATGGGTTTATGTCGAGGAGATCTCAACAACTATATGATATATCTCGACAATCACTCAAATTATGATGGGAATTACCGCGTGAGTTACACAACGCCCTCTTAGTAGCCGGTATACCCACCTTCCATCGGACGCGACATATCGGGTCGGTATCGCTGATCACTACTCAAGATCTTCAAGTTCTCCCCTAGCCTATGGTCGCGTAACCAACTGTCACTGCTCACTCAAAGACCGAAATACTGGTCGTCACCAATATCCTTCAATGAAGCGCCTGACTCAATCATTGATCTCGGTCAGACGCCCTTTAGTAATTGGCTACTAAGAATATGCTATGTACATAGTCAGCATGAAGTTGACAGGCTCGCAACCTGGCAACTTAGACCCTCCCTCGTTCCATTACAACCCTCCTTGATTGGATTATCATGTCTGATGTTCCCCCTAGCTCGAGTCAGATGTTTGATGGGGCACACGATATGGCTTTCTACCATCCCACTTTCGTCGTGAATAATACAAACCACATGCCTGGGAAACAAGGTAATACTTCAGGAGCTCCAACTTCCGTGGTTCTGACCACATTTTCGTTGGTAGGCCTCGATAAACTTCTCGCTTACTCAATGCGTGGCGCCTTTCACGATTCGTCCGATCGCTGGCCACCGCCAAGCTGCCACTATAATAGCCGCCAGGAGCTCCGGAAGACAATCACTGACTGGGCAATTGGTCACGAAGCCGGCCAGAAGCCATTACTCTGGATACATGGCCCTTTCGGTGTCGGCAAAAGCGCCGTTGCTCAAAACAGCGCGGAGGCTCTGGCAGCATTGATGAAGCTTGCCGCCTCACTATTCTTTTCGCGTCCTAACCGCCGCAATGACCCGAATCGCATCTTCACTTCCATTGCCTATCAGCTTGTCCTCCAGTGCCCGCCGCTTGGTGATGTCCTCGATCGCGTGATCATGCACAATCCAACCATCCTCACCGCTGCCCTTCCCCATCAGTTTCAAGAACTCATTGTGATACCACTCCTTCAAGTCACCCAAGCGGCCAAATTGGATGGATGGACCATTATATTGGACGGGTTTGACGAAATCGACGGGATTGAGGCACAATACGACATCATCAACATCATCGTTACGTCGATCCGTGACCGCACCACCCCCTTCCGCTGGTTTATCCTCAGCCGCCCTGAGGCACACATCCAGCGAGCCATGGCGGCAACAGATGTCGCCCCTCTGCTGCACACCCTCGATCTCCCCCTCTCACCTGAAAATGATCACGAAATCCTCACGTTTCTCATGAAAGAGCTCCAAGAGATCGGCGAGAAACATAAATTGCCTCAATCATGGTGCACGGAGGTTGAATTTGCTATCTTAGTCAAACTTGCTGGGGGGTTGTGGATCTACGTCAGTACCATCACACGATTCATTGGTGATGCAAAATCTTTCGGACCCCAATCACAACTTCACCTTGTTCTTTCCCTCGCGCAGAAGCAGACAAGGCCTCTAGCTACCAACCCTTTGGCAGCAATGGACCTGTTCTACAATCTCATCGTGGAACAAATCCCGTCGCATGTTCTCCCTACAGCCCTCAAGATCTTACTTCTCCAGCATATGATTATGAATAAGTTTGACGGTAACAAGCGGGGGCTCAGAATTTTTGTCGTTGCTAATATTCTTCGACTACGTATTGAGGTATTTTCGGCCGCTTGTAGTTTTTTGCCGTCTGTGCTTTTCATTGTCAATGACCAAGGCCATCCATCACACATCCAGTTCTACCACGCCTCATTCATGGAGTACGCCCAGAATCCACAACGCTCGGGGAAGTTTTGCATTTGGGGGGATTGCCTGGAAGATCTTCGGCTTGAGGTCATCGAGCGAGTGAGCTCCGTGCATTCTTGTAGTTCAGGTACGCGTTACCATACAACCTTTCGAGCTGGCAATAGTCTTGTTCTGACATCTTTGATTCCTCTTAACAGGAGGCTTGCTTAAAGTTAATTTCACATGGCGACCAAGTGTGCTAGACGATGAGCCCAAATCTTGGAGTAGTAGCGCATTGTTCTACTACGCCATGATCAGTGTAATGTTCGGTCTCTGCCAACGCCGGGCAAGGGCTATTACACCTTCGACCGCAGCAGCTCTACAGAATGTAGCCTTTTCATACATTCCACGCTTTGCGAGAGGCTCAGGCTATCCGAACATGGTCGTAGAGTACGATTCCCTCAGAGATAATGTGTGTCGGCAAACGTTCCTTTCTCTTTGGATCTCTCAGTTCTGACATGAGGTTCCCAGCTACCGCCCGATTTTTGTGACAAAATTGTCCGAAAATCTACAAATCCCCTCCACCTTCGCGACAAACCAGCTCATCTTGACAAAGTGCACACTTTCATCCTAGGAACTGCACCTAATGGGCTTTTATGTTGGTCTCGTGACAATGATTTCACGGAGGACACCATAAACATCAGTGTAAGGTTTCCACTGTAGTCCGTACTCAGATTGCTCATGCATTCAACAGTTTGATGACAGGGAATACTTGTTGTACGAAACAGAGACTAGTATGACCCCGGATGAGAAGAAAAATGTCAAATCAAAACGAGCGTGGATCCGGAGACGACAATGCAGATGGCTTCCAAAGTGGTTACGTGCCATTATATTCCGTAGCCAAAAGGGGCACCGATAGGATTTCTGTAGCTACAATATTCTTGAAGCCACGTCAGCAAATAGCATAACCTCCCCGAATTTTGGCCTTCGAAAGAGCTCTTGCTCTACTCGTTGACCGTGGTGCTGGATTTCGGGTCTGCATTAATTGAAAAGGCTGGTAATCAGGCCGATTCGTCCTGGTGACTTGGCGCCACCTGACGGTGGTTCACAGAATCAATTGAAGTTACGCCTGCGAGAGTCAATTGCTAACAACGTGAGCATTCCAGTTTCCGACCCACCCGTTAAAAACCTCCGGAACGCCTGACCCTGACCCCACCCAGAAAATAAGCTTCTGCCAACTGCGGGGAAAGCTAAATTTAACCCTCCCGAACAACCTGATCATCCGACGCCCACGAGACAACTACATCAAAAGTAAACAAACTCCCACAAAAAACCACATCCGAGTCCGCCATCCGACGTAAACGCGAACATTCACCTGTTTCTTCCTCTATATGTGATTCTCTTCGCACTGTGGACCTATATTTACGTGGTTTTTGGCCAGGGGTTCTTGGAATGACTTCATGATTGTCGATGTGCCGAATGTTTGACCGGATACTCTTCGGGGGATACGTATGTGGTCGTAGACTGCTTGTTGAGTCGGTGTGGATGCTAGGCTGCTAGGCGGTTCTCGTATAAATACGTGTCTGTTGCTTTCAACGCCTCGACACTAGATTCACCAGTGACACCATGACCAACAAATTCAAAACTCTCTCAACCCTTCTCGCCCTCCTCCCCTTACTGACCACCGCCCTCCCCTCCCCTCGTCAATCCAGCAACAAACTCAAATTCACAGGCATAAACATCGCAGGCTTCGACTTCGGGTGCAACTCCGACGGATCCTGTACCGCCTCCGCCGCATGGCCACCGCTAACCAAATACTACGGCGCCGACGGCCAAGGCCAAATGACGCATTTTGTTAAAGATGACGGGTTCAATTTGTTTAGGTTACCTGTGGGATGGCAGTTTTTGTTGAATAATGTGCAGGGAGGACCGGTTGTTGAGAGTAATTTGCAGGAGTATGATGATCTGGTGCAGGCTTGTTTGAGTACGGGTGCGTCGTGTATTATTGATATACATAATTATGCGAGGTGGGATAGGGGGGTGAGTACTGTGCTTTTTCTTGTTGATTTTTCTGTGATTGACGCCGCTGATTGGGGAGTGTAGATTATTGGACAGGGTGGACCTACGGATGACGAATTCGCAGCTACTTGGGCTACGATCGCTGCCAAATACAAAAACGAGAGTAAAATCATTTTTGGAATGTACGGTCCTTCCGTTTCACTATCGTCATCCTCACTTACGCTCAACGACAGTATGAACGAACCACACGACGTCCCAGATATCAACCGCTGGGCACAGTCAGTTCAAGCAGCCGTAACAGCCATTCGTAACGCCGGGTACGCCCACTCTCTGCTACTTCAAGTTCCATCTGAGTGTTGACGTTGAATTTAATCCGCGCAGTGCTACGACGCAAATGATCCTCCTCCCAGGAAACAACTGGACTTCAGCCGAAACTTTCGTATCAAACGGCTCAGCAGCAGCCCTCAGCACAGTCAAAAACCCCGACGGGTCAATCACGAATCTCATATTTGACGTTCATAAATACTTGGATTCAGATAATTCTGGAACTCACGCGTGCGTATATCCCCTCCCTCCCCCTTCTCCTGCTTCTCCGTTTCTATGTGTGGGGAATAAGTTCCTGAGTACGGTTGGCGTTATAGGGATTGCGTAACGAATAATATCGATACCGCGTGGGCACCTCTCGCAACATGGTTAAGACAAA
The DNA here is from genome assembly GCA_027627405.1 of Leucocoprinus birnbaumii. Classification (NCBI taxonomy): domain Eukaryota; kingdom Fungi; phylum Basidiomycota; class Agaricomycetes; order Agaricales; family Agaricaceae; genus Leucocoprinus; species Leucocoprinus birnbaumii. Next base: position 13,482 of record JANIEX010000906.1, read on the forward strand.
ACACAAGACAAGCATTAAACACCGAAACAGGAGGCGGAAATACGGATTCGTGTGTACAGTTTATGTGTGAACAGATTGCTTTCCAAGCTGCCAACGCCGATGGTGCTTACCCCTATTCCCTTTTTTCTCTCAAGCCCGTCTAGCTGACGCGTTTTTTTATGTATAGTTTTCCTGGGCTACGTCGGCTGGGCCGCAGGTAACTTTTTACCAGGTTCGTACGTGCTAGGAGAAACGCCGACACAGAACGTCGCGAGTGGGAGTTGGTCGGATACGTTGCTGGTTCAGAAGTGTTTGGCTCCTGTTGCTGGTGCTCAGAGTGGTTGAGCGCGAATTGTGCCTGGTGAGGCTCCTAGCAGGAGACAGTGATGTCTTTAGTGGTGGATAGTGAGGCCTTGTGAGGAGCGAGCAATTGTACGATGTGTATGACCCGTTGTATTTCTAACATGAAGCTTGGTTCAAGTACATCGAATGATAAAAGTCCATTTATGTTCTGCTGCTTCGAGGGTCGTATCGCCTGCTTTGATAGAGAGCAATTTACCATACGTCCAGGGTTTATTCACTGCGGCCATTCCTCGTCGTCAGCTCCTCCGTCTCTCGCGAGGAAGAAAAGGTACGTACAACATGAAATCGTATACCCATCACCGACAATTTCGATCTCTTCGATGTCGCCGCATTGTATGGGCGGGGATGTGGATATATGCGCTTCGAGAAAGATTTCTATTGCTTTCTGTGAATGGTGAGATGTGAGTTTTGATGACCCAGTAGTCCATAGACGCACGTGAGAGCTCTAGACGAGAAGGGGAGGGAGAGGAAGAGGAAGAGGAAGAGGAAGAGGAAGAGGGAGAAGAGACGAACGGTGATTTCGTATTGGTTCAAATAAAACGCAGCCATTTCGTCAGCGAGATTAACGTTTGCTGGTTTGATTGTTACTTGGACTACTGTAGGGACTGGAATCAAACCGAGAGGCGGCGTTGCGTTGGAGGGTGACTCGAGCGGAGACACGGGCGAGGATAATCGGTGAACGAGGAGAAGACAAGTTTTATTGAGCGGGATGTAATAGTTGTGATACATGGCGAGAGATAAAGTGGTTGTACGAGAGACGAGAAAACGGTACTGTGGTATTTAAGTTAGATGACATGACAGCTCGCGATCAGAAGGACTGACGTACCCTTGCCCAAGTCTAAATCTGACACTGCGACCTCGCAACCAAATGCGAGTAGGAGTAAAAAATTGTAGGTTTTGACGACCCACGACAGACAAAGAGTAGTCTGAATCGAGTTACACCCAAAAAACGCGAATGACTCCAAAGTGAAATCATCTTTGCCTTCATAGTAGGCGCACAGCGAAGTGAGCTAAAGGACCAATCTACCCTCCCTCCCACCTCCCGAAAAATCGGAGAGCTAGGCGAAAGATAAAAAGACCCAAGTCATTCCGGCGAATTCCAAGCTTCATAACTCCACCTAAGACCGAAGCCTGATTCCCTCGTTTACACTCGAAAGCATAAATGTCTTCGGGACCTCCCCAAGGGAAAGAGTGGAAAAAGAATGCGGGTTTCTGATACGCCGGTGCGAGTCGTTAGACTCGGAAGGAAATGTCCTGCTAGGACCGATCGTTGAAAATGACTTAAAATACTCAGACCTTAACCCGCTCGCGAATGTGAAGTGGTTGCATCAGAGAAAACTGAAGAGCAACTTCTGTGTGGTGCGAGCCTCGCGGTTTTGAGTCTGTCGTGGGGTGTGGAAAAAATTGGATTTCGATAAGATCGGGTTTATATGGGTTGGGTGGTATTTGTGTGTGTTTGGTGTTTGATGGGTGTGATGTGTGATGGAGGACGTGGTAATGCAGCTTTGTATACGATGTCGACAGAGGAGGAGAGTAATCCTTATGAGCTGCTCAAGCTCGAGTCGAGCGCGACTGAAGGAGAGATAAAATCTGCCTATCGCAAACTTTCGCTCAAGGTTCATCCTGATAGGGTACGTATTCCTCCACTCACTTTTCTTGATTCAGCGATTTCATCCCCCTCATTCAGATGAATTCTCACTCGTACGTTTACAGAACCCAAATAATCCAGAAGCAGCAAGACTATTCCACGAACTCAACCAAGCATACGAGCTTCTTCTCGATCCTCTACGTCGACTAGCTCTAGATCAAAAACTACGAGTTAAGCAGGCTAAGAAGGAGAGGTATAAAGCGTATGATGCGAAGAGGAAACATATGGTGGAGGAGTTGGAGGAGAGGGAGAGAGCGGCGGTGAAGAAGGCTAGAATGGGGAGAGAGGAGGAGGTTAGGGTGTTGAGTGAGACGGAGAGGATTAAGGAGGAGGGGAGGAGGTTGAGAGAGATGAAGCAGGCGAAGGTTGATGCTGTTAAGGTGTCTGTGCCAGTGAGAGAGGAAGTGGAGGAGGATGAGAATGTGCCACCGGAACTGAGTACGTGATTTCCATCTTTTGGGGGACATCTACTGAGGGTGTTGTAGGTCCGTTGGATACGACTATACGGCTTAAATGGTCGCTCAAGAAACGTCCGGAACTGACGACGCCAGAGTCAATCGCATCTCTACTCTCACCATTTGGAGGCGTCGACACAGAACCTATCGTCCTCTCTCTCAAAGCACCGAAAAAGTCGACGTCGAATAAACCAAAGAATGGCACCGCGCTTGTACCGTTCAAACAGATCGGAGACGCGTATGATGCAGTGTGTGCGAGTGGCGAGGCCGAGAGGGGCCTGGAGGACGTCGAAGTGGGGTGGGTGAACGGCAAAGAGCCAGAGATCCTGGGCTGGCTGAAGAAGATGGGCAAACTCGGCGCACCAAAGCCAAGCTCTCCGCCGACACCGACGACAAACGCAGGAACAGGCTTCTCCTCATTTCCATCAACTTTTGTAGGTCGTCAAAATCAATAATCAATTCCGGACTGACGTCATACAACAGCCCGACTTGTCCTCCACGCCGTCGCTCGACACGTCCTCCTAGCCTCGACTTTGAGAGCATCACGCTGCTGCGGATGCAGCAGGCCGAGCGAGAACGGCTGGAGCGGGAGATCCTGGAGCAGGAGGCTGGGTCGTAGGGTAGAATAGCATAGATACACAGCTGTACACAAACACCGGAAATAGCCGATCACTCTAGAGCAGGCGGACGAACATACCGGAAGCCTCAGGTTCTCAATCAATATTTCAATCCTGGTCGATGTCGATGATCAGTAATCCGCAACTTCCACATTCCACAGCGGTACCACATGCGATCATATGAGGTTGCAGTGGCAAGATCCGCTGTATCTAGCATTGTTGATGAAAGCCTTCAGACACTCACTATTTCCGGCCCTCACTTAGTTCGTCATTGAGATAACACTGGCCGTGTCAATTCCCCAGTTGCATCCAACCCAGTGTAAAGCAACCAAAATCAGACCACCCTGGCAGCTACCTGAGATGCGTTGTACTATCTAGTGAGCCTAGACTCGCTCCATTCGAGCGTCTTATTCTCATGAGGCAGTGAACTCAATCAAACATCGATGATGGCGACCACCGGTGCTGACTTGGATAGGCGGGCTTTGTAGGATATCGTAGACGAGGGCGGCATCGGTCGCAGAATTTATCCGCCAAGGAAAATCCCAATTCAAAAATACCAAACACAAATATTTACAAATACGCATGCGGCATCAATCAAGTCCTTCCTAAAGGGGAAGTATGACCTGTTACTGGCCA
>JANIEX010000907.1:0-17172 GCA_027627405.1 Leucocoprinus birnbaumii
AATCCTCGTGAGTTACAAGTTTGTCATTATCAAGTAGTGTGCTCTGGTTGATAACGGGAATCTAGCCGAACTTGCCCAGTGGTCACACACAGGCGCCTGTGTATGCGCACGCTGAACGGGCAAGCAATTTAATAACTAGCAGCTGGTTTTGATTTCACGGTGCTCGTGGTTGACTACCGCTATGTTTTAGAGTAAGAAGAATTATGGTTGATTGATGATCTGCCATTTTAAGTATATCAGATCATGATACTGAGTTGGATGGGGGGGGGGGTAGCTTACCAAGCATGGATCTTCCGCCGGCCCGGCGAAAGCCCTAAAACTTCCCCAAGGACAGTTTTATGGAATCCGAAGATGGCTCCACCTCCTTGTGCTTCTGCAAGACCTTTCTTTTACAAGTATGCCTCGTGACCTTGCGGGAAAATCGTACGAAGGCTCTAATGCACGTATCACCACTGTTATCTTGCGACAAATAACTCTCGCGCCTCTGGATGTTTGAATATGTACTCTATTTAGTAATTCAGCCTGAAACCATGGGCAGTGCCAAAGCCAAACGGCGTCATTTACCACTGTTCTTTTAAATATACCTGCGCTATCTCAAATGAGGCGAGACCATAATATATCTCCTAGTTAGTTTTCTCCTTTTCCCCTGCCCTTCATTTTCGCTGCTTACGCACATTGGTCGGCATAGCTCTTTGCGATGTAGCCTCAAGTTTGGCCCTAAATAATATGGGGTGGCCCTTCGGCATGCTGTGCCACTGCCTGGAACCACACGRCYGGGATATGAATAATTTCTAGAGAGAGCTGTGGACGATCGCTGTAGGGCTGCATCCTAGTGGTTCCAGCTCTTCGTGATATTTTGCTTGACAATGGAAAATTTAGCCACGCTTGAGGACCGAGAGAAAACACTAGGGCAGGGGCTCACATCACAGACGATGAGCACTGACGTGTTGTGTTCTGATGAAATTTACATACTCGCCCTGGACATTACTGGATGGGAAGAGTCACGAAGCCTGCTATATGAGCCCTTTGAAAGAGGTTGTTGTGTCTGGACTGTTCTGCTTGGAGTGCCTTACAGTTTCGCGTGCTAGTAGATCACAGTGACACAGGGTGCATCCACTGAGTGACGCACCTTGCTCTCAGGTTATGATTTTTGGCTCAATTTAGGCTAAGAAGCCCGAGGGTGCCGACCAATATATCCCGTGACTGACAATAAGGTTGTCTGACCTGCCTATCATCTGATGCAGTTCGTAGAGCATCAAGTAATATTACATGGAAGGACTTTAGCTACCAGGGTCTTGCCTTGCGAGCTGATATCACTGTCAGTTCCAATGAGGGGCCAGCACGAGTGTGTCGAAAGCCTTCAGTAGCCTCTTGGGCAGTATATATATACTCGAAAGCGGTGACCGGTAAGATTTGATGCATGATAATCTAATGTGTAACAGCACAGTCCCAATCATCCTCAATAGATCTATTCTTCCATTTGGTTATTCCTTCCATTATATTCACCAGCTATCAAGGGCGTAAAGAAAATGTGACTTCAGTGTTGTTACTCACACTTGCATAACTAGTGTAACAATCACAAAGGATCCGGATTCTGAGTGGTAAGGTAGGATACGCTACCGCCAATTTCGCCGTGAGATCCGTTCAGACTCTATGTCACCCAGCTGTGGCCTTACGCCGCCCTGTAAGCTCGAGTTTATCGATGAGTGTGACCGCTAATCTACAAGCCGCGAACGCATAACCCATCCAGTGGGTTAGCCTTGAGTCGAGAAATCATCTCCTCTTTACCTCATCCCGGACCCCTGTAGTCCGTTACCCCGAGCGCACATTTCCAAGCTCCTGTGCGTGGAAAGGTCGACCGTGTGAGTGTTATCATTAAAGGGCTGTGGCCAGAATTGTTTGGGATGGCTTTGTACTTTTGTCTCGTTGATAGGAAGATCTGATCGCCGAGTCAATCAGCGGCGCTAGGTCGCTAGGTACGGATGAGTAAACCAACTGAGACCACGTGTTACCATCGTTTGGCTTTTGCCGACATACAGTCATCACGACAATGTCGTGTAATACAAGCCAGATTATCATGAATCACCACATACTATCGCCCAATGGTAAGGTTATACATCCTCATACCATGCAAAGAAAAGTTTAACGGTAGTTTACACGTTCGTACATCATCGATTCATCGGCGACCACAGTATTCAAGGCATTTGTCATCTATGGGCTACGTCCATTCACCGGCAATCAAAGCACTAGCTAATTCAGCGATTCCATAAACCGGCACTTGTGTGTGTCCACTTGGTACGGTTGGCTAAGAAAAATTTTATCAGATTATGAAAACTTATGTGAAGTAGACTCACGAATATCGATGCATCGACTACTCGAAGCCCGGACGTTCCTTTAACCCGGAAATCTGGATCAACGACACCCCAGCTGGCATTGGGAGGTGACATTGCCGCGGAACCAACGCCATGCAGGAACGGCGAAGCGACAGTTCGCAGATAAGCATCCAGGTCCTCGTCGGAAGTAACATTTGCCGCTGGTAAGATGGATTGGGAGACAAATCCCTCAAACGCAGGCGCAGAATACATTCTCCGAGCACTCCGAACCGCCTCTCGCAGAATGGCAATGTCCAGGTCTTCAGAGAGCAACCCAAGGTCGATCACTGGATGAGCAAAGGGATCTGAGCTGTTAAGGGATACTGATCCGCCTGGAGATGTACGTAACCAGGCTCAGCTGGCTGTGCATTCAAAGTAGATGTTTACTCAGCGCTTACGCGAAACTGGATGAAGATTGACTGCCAAGAATTGAATAGTTGTAACGTCTGTATAGACTACCTCAGCACTTGTCAAGTGGGCTGGTTCGATGTACTTTACCTGAAGGTGTTGGCGGAACATCCACCACCGTCGCTGGGGGATGTGTACTGATTTGTGAAAATACGTACTCGATGTGTGGGGAGTGCTTTCCTGCTGTAGGGTCCTGAAAACCGCCTTTGCTAAATGGAGGTGCATCCTCGGGAAGACGAACATAAACGATATGGTTCAGGTGGTTTGGAAGAACTAGAGGGCCCGTTCGTGTCTCGTTCCATTCTGTCAATGCGGCATCCCTATCAAAACTGTGAAGTCTCAGAGCAATCCTATCATGATGGGCGCGGAAAAGAGCGCTCACTCCGTATCTCGAATTGTCGTGTTCATCAACATTAAAGCCGAAACTTGATCAGTGAAGTTCTTCCCGACGCTAGGGTTACGAACTAACACGGAAATACCCAGTGCTTGCAATTCTTCTTGGTTCCCGATCCCAGAGTTAAGCAGAATCTGAGGTGTTCCGATTACTCCTCCCGACACAATAACTTCCTTTCTCGCTGTTAACCGCTTCCTCGGGCTCGCAGAGTTTGCTGAGAACTCCACCATACGGAAGTCAGTTCCGTTTTCGCCTGCAGGTAAAACACGTGTGACGTAAGTATTGACTAAGATGTGAACATTTTCTCCCGTATTTGCTAAGTAGGCCGTCGCAGAGCTGCTTCGTTCGGCGTTGTGATCAATCGTGAATTGGTTCCAAGCTAAGTAACACCATTCGTGAAACCATGCGCGTGATACACCTAGTAGTGGAATAATTAACGTACCGATACCTATAGGACTTCCATCATTCATGTCTAGTTTAAGTGGGAATTCATCGCTGAGCTCATTTGATGTCTCCATTAACAAGTCGTTGAATGGATGGATTGAATATGCTGCTGAAGTCGATACACGTCCGTTTCGACTATGAATGGAGGGGTCAATGTGACCTTTCTCGGATTGACTCTCGGAATCGTTTGTCAATTTCTCTGCCTTATCCAACGATTGAGCTTTCTCGGAACAAGACTATTATTGAATGCAAACCCAACCTTCAATATGAAAGGAAGTATTTCATCCCAGCCATAGGTCTTGACACCGACTATGGAAGCCCATAAGTCCCAGTCGTCCCTGGAGCACCGAGTGTAAACCATTCCATCTGTTCCAACGAGCCTCGTTAATGCCGATACAACGAAGGCATGAAGCTGATTCACTATGCGAGCTACAGCCTCCAAGCATTCTGCCTCTAGTGTATGCTGTACTTCTACCGTTCAGTCCGCTTTGAGGAGTTAGGGTGAAGTTCCAGTCAACAGTTGTCCGAGGAAGCTCATTATCCAGGCCTGGTACGCGAGTTGCAAAAATGTCCTCATTACTGAGGATACGGCGAAGGTTCTCAGTCAGTTGGAAAAGGGATTACAAACGCCAAACTGAGACTTACGAGGGCCCTGCTTCAATGACAAGCACCCTAAATTGGGAGTTTTCCGCGAGGCGAGCTGCCACTACACCACCTCCCGTACCACCTGGTATAGTTTCCGTTGAGGACGCTTCATGATATATTGCAGGATACACAGGAAAGATGCCTACCTCCAGCTACAATAAAATCATAGTGTTGGTCTCTCGGTAATTGTTCTGGCCCTTCAAATAAAATGGCAGCCAACGCGACCTCAAAGCAAGCGAGGATCAAAGCAGTGAGAGCGATATTTCGAAGCATTCTGTGCGATACTTTAGTGGAAATTCCTGTCTTAAGTGTTTTATATTCACATACTCAGGCTCAACTTGGATTTAGCTAAATCGGTCAGCTTGGAAAACAAAAATAACGTTGGGGCCGGAGACTGGCATGACCCCATCATCCGATAGTGCAGCTTCTAGTTTCTCACACTCTGAGTTGCTGGCTAGCACAACTTCTCGAGGTTTGTAATCACAACTAGAGCTCTACGATCGATTGCGTAAGCCGTTGAACTGGATACGTTCACAGATATTGTGACTGTCTGTGCCATTGATACCTGTGATACGCAGCGTCGAGTGTGAAATTATATAGGTTCAAGATCCCACGGCGATACACGGCGATACACGACGGTACACGCTCTTACCTTTCTCCACCAGTTTTCGTACACTCTTCGTCAAATGACCTCGCTGTTTCCTGCTTACCATCTGGCACCGTACGTTAGATCATATGGTCAGCTGTAGTAGTCTGATAGCAGCTAATTTTGGCCTCCTAACAGTTTTTTTAGTCTTCCAAGGGCCCCAGTGGGAAATCGAGCTTTGGCCGATGGGGCCGAGGGAAGGTGTAAGGGACTTCAGCCTCGCTTAAACACCCGAGTAGCTGAAAAGTGATCTCGTTCAAACTTCAGCCTTGGATGGAGTTGATCTACGCTCATCTTCTTTCTGCGGTCTCTTTGATCAAAGGCTCCACTGCTATGGTGCATTAGATAAATCTATAAGAGATGGGCCTGAGCCAGAATCGCTATTATACATGGGACCAGGGTGGAAGTATCTATGTGTATGCTACATTAGTCAGCTATGGAAACAGATAGGGCGGTAATTCAATACAAAGAGATAAATAACTTAAGTGCGATCACGAAGACAATAAATACAGGCAGAATCACTTGAGCCACTGAAGAGTGCATTTTCAATCACGGAATTTCTCCGAGAGAAGCAAAGTGATAGCCAAGATGACACTCTCCAGCATTCCATGACTAATGAGCAAATCGCTCGCTTCAAAGACAGTGGTTCCGTCTTTTGCGGGATAGACCTTTCCTAGCTGTTGATGCCTATTTAAGGAATATGCGTAAAACTGCGATTCGATACGTTCAACACCATTCTCAAAATAAAAGAAAAGAGATGAGAAGACTTACATACATGGCATCGCGAGCGAACTGCCAGGTATAGTGTTTGCCTTGAAATTGCATGAAGCGAGAGCTAATGGACTGGATTTAGCACAGCAGGGGACGTGTGTGAGCTCAATTCACCTTTGGTCAGGGGACAGAGGAAGCCACTGCTTTCCCTTCTGCTTGCCAACCATGCCGTATAACTCCACTTCTGGTCCTTCTGGCTTCCATACAACATATCCTACAGGAGTCCCGTTTGGGCGTTGTAGTGAGGTGTAGTTAAATCCTTCCTGAGCCATCTTAATTTTATATGCTGGCTGGCGAGTTTCTGCGTCCATTATGTCGCACCGCTGGGTTATTGCCTGCCCTTGTGCAGTAAAGACAAATCGCTTAACCGGCGTCGTTGGAGCTTCAGGGTATGGAAGAGCTCCAAAAGTTGGGGGTTGACTTCCGATTGGAGGACCACCGCGTTCGTTAATAGATGAGGGGTTAGCAGGATTATACCAGCCAGCTTGAGCATAGGGATTGATGTTATACATAATTGTCAGAGAGAGTAAAAGAGAATGAGAGGAGCCCGGAGTAGTGCGATGGAGGTGGTTTGCGATACTGAAAGTTGAAATACACTCGCTGCTTATATATTCTGAATGCAGCGCGACGCTAGGTACGAACCTCAGCCCGAGCTCAGAATATGATACGGCAACAGAAGAACGATTCCATCCAAGGTTGCCCCTAAGGAGTCGTGCATAGAATGCCCCGCTTGCCACGTTGTTTGACTAGGATCGGGCTCTAATCGTCCCGAATATTCCTCGGCAATATCCTGATGAGCCACGCGAGCGAGGAGGAGCGCGATTGGCGCTCGACGAGTGAATGAGGATGGACGAGATCTGCGAAAGTTGAAATGTGTAACGGCGACGGGATCTCGTTTGAATTCGTCGAGTGATTCCACTGATCCGGTTTGAGTTGATGATGCGATCAGAGCAATGAAGCGGAGGGTAATTCAATGTTTTTACGGTCTTTTGCCGTGGTCGGTAAGCAAAAAGTACAATGCTGGCTTTAGCTGGTATATCATGGATCTTAGAGTTTCGGAAGCTCTCCCTCGAGATGAGCTATGCATCGGAAAGCAAGCATTGATTCGTTTATTTTTACCTGTTGCCATGCATGAGGACGAAAGAAGTGAAAACGAGACGCTGTATCGTATTAAGTCATAGGGAAATTCCTTGTTCTCGTTTCAGCATTTTCAGGTGAAATTTGACTCAATGAGACTATCAAGTTCCCAATGACTTTTACTCCTCCGAGCTGCTCAGCCCTCAGCCTTGAGCGGCGAGCGCCCAGCGCTTCATGAGCCTGCACGCTTGTAACAGTATCGCCATATGAAACGCTTCATCTCTCTCATCCACACATTCTCCCAGGTCCTGTATCAGGACTGCTGCCACCAGGATTTGTCAACATTTTTGTCAGACTTGGGCTGTATGACTATTGGCGCTTAAGAACGGGTGACCACTTCGGCGATGGACGGGCGAGAATATCAGGTTGATCAGATCAAAGCCCTGTCAAGGCCTTCCCCATCAATCTTCCCAGCAATTGCATCAGGAGCCACACTCTCAGTCTGGACTTGAGCTATAGTAGCAATAATCGAATCGCTTCTGGGAGAGGCGTAGTAACAACTTATCTCTTTCAATTTCGGTCCTAGGCGAGAGATCAGGTGTACACTAGAGTTTGTGCGCCGGCTTGTTGTGATGCAAACTATATCATTCGAACAGAGAGCAGTCTTGTTGAGTGAATTTTACTGTTGATGAGTGATATCTGGTACTTTATTCCATACTTAGTGAAAGAAGGAAACGAATGCTATCAGCCGTACAGTAAGCCACTGCAGCCACTAGACCCTGAGGTGGCACTAGAACTACGTCACTGAGATGGAAGCCCACTATACCTTCTATGGTTCAGACCCTATCTATTGAACAATGGACATGGAGCGGGCTCCTTGCACGTAGCCTCTCCTTTCCAACCACCACGACAATGTCACCCGCTGGCCCCCCTCTCCCTTCTACACAGGAACTGGAGGCGAGGTACGTTGCGCTCTCTATTATTGTCTATTCAGTAACGTGAATTTCAGATCTTTCCAGAAATGGGCCTATTGCGAGTGCTTTCTCGATCGAATCTCTCACAGAACTAACATGAGCGCTTTTACCAGCTGATAGGATTTACCATTGATTGCTTGCTGTTCGGTCTCCTGTTCGCTCAACTCTGTAAGCTGTATCACCTATTTATGTGCTGTCTATGCTCACATGCTTCCTAGGTCTCTACATACGCGGGCACAGATGGCATCGGGATGGGGGCATTATGCAGTGTCTCGGTGAGCTTTGAACCTTCCTGTTTCACGAGTTCTTGTTGAGCTAGAAGTGCTTAGTGTATTCGCTGTGTTTGATCGAAACCTTTAGACTCGTGGTCGTGATACAGAGTGTATGGGAGCTTCTCATAGAGCTGAGCGTTGAGCCAGGCAAAGTATCGGCTTCTACTCCCCTAGCTTTTGTCCTACCAGCACTGGCTGGTTTTGGTGGGTTCTCATGTCAGTGCGATTGGCTTGCGGCTCATGGTGAAGCTGGGATTAGAGTCTGCAGCCGTTCAAATCTTCTTTGCATGGTAAGAACAGCCGACTCGAATGGACATCACAGAATAAGTAGTCTTTAGGAGGATATGGTCGATGAGAAGGACACACTGGCCATACTGGACTGCTGTCACACTCATCACACTGGTAAGTCTTTGATGCTACATGGATATCATTTCTGAAAATCTATCATCGGTTATGGATAGATCGCTATTATGCAGACAGCGGGATCTATAGGGCTGAGTTTGGAAGGTGCAGATTATAACTTTTCAATCCACGTCAGCAGCTTCTTAGCTAAAGACGTAGCTACGCGTAACTGTACAGCCTAAGTCAGATGAATACCCCGACGCGGCCATACCTACTCTTATAGTGGTAAGCTCCCAAAAGTCACGCGGGTGTCAACAACTGGACACCTTTCGTAGGTATGGCTCGGAGGAAGCTTCGTTTGTGACCTTTTCATTGTAATCACTATGGCGATCACGGTAAGCCCAGTTCTACCCAGATAAACATCATATCTTCGACATTCACCGTGGTCTCGTTGATCAGCTCATCACAGTCAGGAGAGAAACGACCTTTCTCGAAACAGAACGTCTTATCAATTATCTGCTCTGGCTGACTGCGGAGACTGGAGCACTTACGGTGCTTGCTGCCTCAGTGATGCTTGGGCTATATCTCCGATTTCCGCAGGATAATTACTACCTTGGCATGTATGTGTCCTGTGGCTTGACGAGACAGAAACGTACTGACCAGTCCATTTCTGAAGCCTCTATATTTTGGGAAGCCTGTAAGTCGATCTCCCTCAGGGTCGTACATCAAGCTCACAATTGATGTGAATAGCTACATCAATATTCTCTTGTATATGCTCAACAGCAGAAAGAAGTCACACCAGGCCCCTCACACCGGAATTAGCTTCCACCTGACTTCCATCTCCCGGGACACGCGATCGGTATCTTCGGCCTTTCATTCCGATGCCATTAGAACGGGACCGAGCGCAAAATTTTGAAAAAACACAAGCAATGCCAAGCTCCTTGTGGTATATATACATACATTTACACTCATTTATCCGGGCATCATGCATCATACACCATGAGCATAATCACGCAATATTAGACGCAACTAGGATAGTAAGGATGGAATAAATAGCATGATCCCGGCACAGCCTTTCGGGCTTCTCGGGCTCAGAATCCTCTAATCAATCAAACCGACGACCAGAGTGTAGTAACACGACTGCCATAACGGCAACGTCCAGAAGGCCAGCTTGGACGGTAGCAGTCGTGATTTCTAGCAGAACACCCTGTGGTATTCGAGTGATTTTGGCCAATGGTTCAGTTTGACTGCCATCGGTGACGTGCAGCTAGAGTAATTTATGCTTGCTTAGTCATTGCACATAAAAAACGGAGAGATAACATACTGAGGTTATCTCGTTCTTTATCTTCCAGAGATACCGCTTTCCACGCAGCTCCATGACGCGGCCCCTAACGGACGACCGAAATATCAAGTCAGATATATGTTTGAGGGTTGCGATCAATGGACATACCGGCCATCGGACGACAGCTTCAGAAGTGATGAAGCCTGCTGTCTCTGACATGAGCGGAACACCTCCACCTCTGGATGCCGCTGCCAATCGATGACACCCGATATCTCTCCGTCAGCGCGCTTGATTGTCGTGCTTCCGAGGCCACGCTTATTCGTGCTAATTTTGTAGGATTTTTGGAAACTTGCATCCGTTACATCACAATTCAGGATATCTTGGTCTTGGCTTGAGAATAGGAACGTGATGATATTTGGCGAAAGAACTGGGATGTAATGTGGTAGGGCGCCGAAAGTTGGCGAGACTCTGTGATCTGGCAGTGGAAGGCCATGGCTTTCGATGTTAAACCACCCTCCCTGAGCGTATGGGTTGCCGAACATTGGGGAGCTGACTGCGCTGGTACTTGAGGCGGAAAGAAGCGAGGGAGTAGACAGGGTTGGTAGGTGCATTAGAAGTGTACGTTGCATGGGTATTTGTAGGATAGTAGAGGAGCAGGGACAAGAATGAAACATGACGGTATGTATTCGACAGCCCGGAAACGGTGACCTCGGTGGTCAGCGGATCTACATTGAACATTCACAGCACGAAGAAGAGTAATTAGCTCCTATTCTATACCAAGCCATATGTAGTGTGAGATGTTGCAAGCCGAGGCCATCACAGGCCTTCTCGGTGATGCACCTGGACATGCGTCACAATACTCGTATTGACTGATTTGATCCCGCTGCCATATAAGTATGCCTAATCGGTGATTTCGTATGCATACAAGCGAAGCGACGACGCGGAAGGAATAACTCAATTGAGTTTGAATTTTGAGGCGCCGTGGTTAAAGATAGCTGCGCCGCAAGCGGCTTCCCATTGTTACCAGGACTGTAGGTTAACTGGAGACTCTCGGTTGGCTTTGACCACTCAGTTCTCTCCTCATCGACATGGATGACTATCAGCATACCTCTCTCACAAAAAGTCACTTGGCATCGGTCTAACAGCGCCCCTATAATCATCTGTCTAATGTCGTGGCTGTCTGAAGCTCATGAGCGTCTATATAAAGTACGGCATAAGATGATGGTGCGTTGTGTGTTCTCATCACCGACCTTCACCGTAGACGAGTCCCTCCTGGACGACAAATGCATCTGCCAAAGCTACTCCTACTTTTGCAGCTATGCTTGGTGAAGTGCGCTCTGGGCAGTCCTTCAGACGTCAAAGTGGATCGACTGGTGTCGCGACGTCAAAAGCTGTTTACACGTGGCACGAGCGGTGCGAATGGGGGTAGCGGTCACGGCCACCACAATGGGAACGGGCATGAGCAGCACGGGCCGAAAGAGCCTCACAGCTTCGAGGTTTCGTTCTACCACATAAACGATGTTCATGCGTGAGTAATACGTTCATTCTCTTTCCAGCTCATCTCAGTTTCAACTACTTTTTTGATAGTCACCTTGATCAGTACAGAACGAGTGGCGCGGCGTGCACGGATCCCGCTCAAGGTAAGTATCACATTTCACCTGGTTATCATCGCGTTCTGACATGCTTTTATCATTCCAATCTTTTAAGGCTGTGTAGGAGGTTACGCTCGCGTCAAGACTATCATTGAGGAGCAACGTCCTTCGAAGAAGAACTCCTTGTTCTTGAACGCCGGAGATGAGTTCCAGGTAAATTAGTTGCCCTCCGGTCTCATTACACGGTGCTAAGCACATTGCTTTAGGGAACACTCTTCTACACCCTTTACAAGGGAGAAAAGATCGCCATCACCCTCAATCAGCTTGGGTTTGACGCGATGACTTTGGGAAATCACGAGTTTGATGATGGAGATGATCTTCTGAGCGAGTTCATCACTAACCTCACTTTCCCTATCGTCTCGAGCAACGTCCATACCGAACATCCCAAACTCTCGAAACAACTCATCCCATATAAAATCTTCCCTCGTTTCAAGATCGCTCTTTTAGCCCTCACCACCGAAACGACCAAGTTTATCTCCAACCCAAGCAACCTCACCTCGTTCGAGGACCCCGTCGCGGCCGCTCAACGTACAGTTCAATTAATCAAGAAACAACACCCCGACATCAACCGAATTGTCGCTCTCACACATATTGGCTATGAACAAGATATCCTTTTGGCACAAAATACGACAGGCATTTCCTTGATTATCGGTGGTCATTCTCATACACTCCTTGGTGATATACCGGGAGCTGCTGGTCCTTACCCGACAATTGCTAAGAACCTTGACGGCGATGAGGTGTTCATTGTCACTGCGTACAGATGGGGGGAGTATCTAGGTTACATCGACGTCGAGTTCGACAAGGAGGGGAAGATTGTCTCCTACGAAGGCGCACCTATCCATTTGACAAATACGACGGCGCTTGAGTCGAAATTAGAGTCGGATATATTGGAGTGGGAGGAACCATTCGCTGTTTTTGAGAGAACTGTCATCGGAGTCACCGACAACGCTCTCAGCACCTCAACCTGTCAGTCAGCCGAGTGTACCATTGGCGATCTCACAGGTGACGCTCTGGAAGCGTACCGTCCAGGCCCAGTTGGTGCCATTATGAACGCCGGCGGAATACGTATCAGCATTGACGCCGGCAACATCACGTTACAGCAGGCGCTTGATTGTTTCCCATTTGGCAATGCCTATGTTCAGCTCAATGTCACCGGTGCGCAACTCTGGGATGCCATTGAGAGTGTGGTGTCAAAGGTCAACGTCAACAATGGGTTGACTGTCACGAGCTTCGCTCAGGTGTCGAAGAGTATTCAATTCACGTACAACCCATTGAACCCGAACGGAAGCAAACTCATTACACTTTCTATTGCCGGGCAACCTGTTGTCCTCTCCCAAACCTATCTGATTGCCACGACCGACTACGTGGCTAGAGGAGGCGATAATTTCTGGCCAGCACATAGTGGTTTCGCAATTTTGGAGACCCTAGATGTGGTATTCGGAGATTATGTCAAGGCACAGAGCCCGATCAACTATCAACTCGATGGCCGTATCGCAACAACAAATGAAACGACACCGCAAAAGGGCAATTAAGGGGAGTTATACCTATTTATTTCGTATTTGAGCTCAGTAATAGAGCTTCAAGCTTCGGGACAATGGTACATTGAATATACTTCTAGACTGCGAATCTGCTCATCGAAGGCCCCCTCCGTCTGAAAGATCAATCAGTGAAATCAGTGAAGGGCTTGAACATGGAGATAGAAGCGACGTACATCTAACCCTAAGATGTAATCCTCGTCAATCATCCAAGACGTACACCGCGAGTTTACTAGGAACGCTTGCGTCCTTGGTGGCAATATATGACGTATATCCTCCGTAAATAAGTCAAAATTCGAGCTTCTTTCTGCAATGGGGTCGCGAACAAGATTGAAGTCCAGAATCGCAACTTTTCCGTGGCTAGGCTCTTCCATTGGCATTACAACTCGCGTTCCTTGGACATATCTGAGGCCGATAAGTAATAAGGGTTTGAGGATGGAATATAGAGGTGCATCTGACTTGCCTCAACCAGTTTGTCGAGAGATGAAAAGGGGTCAGAAAACATTTTCGGTTGCTCCATTCCTGCCATGGAATTTCGGGTATTTCGCTGGGTTGATCCTTGAGTTGCATGTACGGTGCAAAAGCCGCTCCGTTGACAAAAATTGTGGCGTGAGTACGGGGCGTATTAAGAAAGCGTGCGGTGATAACAAAAACGCGGGCATCAGGGGAAGTCGTGAAAATGCCGTCACGACGCGGTTGACCCAGGAAAGGACCAGTGTGTGACAATAACGATGCCAGCTGCAGTCCTGGCAAAAGCGACGGCATCATGAGTCTTGCGACACAGAACGGCGGAATGATTGGGTTTCTGGGGTAATCGATATTATACACGTGGATACTCCCGGAATTCGTAGTGGAGAGAAGGGCATATGAGCGAGGGGAGAGGATCTCGAACGAGTGCGTTCCTGTGGGGAGGTGTAGACCTGGTGTCATTGAGTTCTCCACAGTCTATGAGCATCACGTGTCTATGAAAGAGAATCGTCTCAACTCACAAGAATGATCGCGTTTCGTTTCCAATCCCAGAGCAGAAGTTGAGGTAGACCAGGGGGACTGGAAAAGAAGATTGAAAGCAAGTCGCCAGCTAACTGTATCGTGACTCCTTGGGGATAATTCCCTTGGGGGTGGTATGGAACCATAAATCTAATTGTGGGTTCCTTCGCCATGGGATGCGGGGCATATGTCGAGAGTCTCTTGATGTGTATAATTATCTCACGGCCACGAGGAAGGACGTTTGGTCTACAAAAAAATTGTAAATAGTCGAAAGGCGTGAGGTGGGGGGCGGAGGTGGAGGTCAAATACTCACAGGAGGTCCGCTTCTATTAACGTGATCAAGTCTTGCGTCGGGTCAAGAGCAAAATCCTTGATAGGAAACCCTATCTTTCTTCTCGAATATGTTATTTGACGTGCGGGGGTGAAAAGTGAGGGAAGCCATTGCATCGTAAGGGAAGACCCGTCGGTCTTTGCGAATACTCCAGCTACCAGCTCGTAAGCAATACATCTGCCTTCTATTCGGTACGCCTCGTAAGACTCCTTGGGGTTGCCGACGTCCGACCACCACATCCAGGTGAAATGTTTCAATAAGGATATCCTTTGTTCATAAGTAAGCCGGCCGTGGCAAGTGTCAACCAGCTGGTGCTTCGCAAGTCTGTACCGGTATTCAAACTCAAGGTCATGATGAAGATATGCTCGGAGACCTTTATTGACCTGTGATCGAAGATCAAGTTCAACGATCGACTAGGGAGAGGATGGACCTCACCAGAGAACAGGTGTATACTGAATCCTCATCTAGCCACCTGAGAATTTCAGCAATAAGGTCGTCAGGAAGGTCAAGGAATTTCATGTCGTGAATGGTGCTACTTAGGATCGAAGACTCCGACGGTCGACCGGCAATCTGTTGATGACTGCTCGATCACATGACTATCAGGAATCGGCCTCGGCCCGCCACATAATCCCACGGCCGTCCGGGATCACTGCCATCTGCCATGAAAGACGTCGACAGCTACATGGTTAACGCCCGCTGACAATGCGCTGACAGTGCGCCTTTGAGCTTCTACCTCTTCCCAGCATGCTCTTACGCTGGATAGCACCCTTCGTTCTTACTCTAGTCGTCGCTCAGCCATTAGCATGCAGTTACTCCTGTCCCGATGCTAACGCCGCCGGGCAGCCGCTCCTAAAACGCATGTTAGCAATCCCTTATGTATCTGACTACTCCATCTTTGAATGCGTGTATGTAGAACCATTTCTCTCTACCACTACCTGGTGACTCAACTTCCCGGTATAGCTACGGCGAAGTAAACCCAAACCCAAAAACTCGAAGCTGTTTCTATCGCAAGGTAGCGTCTTCGATCTCCAGCTCTTGGTCCTGCTCGTTGAGTGACATCGGTCAAGGTGGATGGCATGCACGCGCTGGGATATGAAGGAGATGGCTGCTCTACTGAAGCGCTACCATGCTCAGCCGATGAGGCTGAACAAGGACACTTTTCCTCCCCTGGTAACCCTGAGGTTCCAGCATGGATTCAGAACGGAAGAAACTTGTTGTACTACAAGGAAAATCACCCTTGATTCTTTTATCCAGATTCTTACTTCATTCGTTTTCGATTTTGCATGATGTGTAAACATGCTTGATGTTTTTATTGTGAATAGCAGCGATAGCGTTCGGGTCAAGGCATTATGACACTCGATAGGGTCATTTTATGCGTATAATGATAAGATACCGCGATTGTCGCAAGTGGCTATAAGTCGCTTCATTAAGACCTCGGTGCCACCAAGGAACCACATTCTCAGATTGTTGACCGCCATTCACCAATCTTCGAGTAGTAAACAACGTGCTGAACCTCTCTGGCCTGACAGAACTCGGCTCCCAAACAATTTCGATCTCTGCATTGGTCGTTACAAAGGAGTGTAATGACATCGAAGCGAATAATCTACGATACTTAGTACTTACTGCTCGGTAGATTGGCTATTTAATCATGCATACATTCACCGAACTCAGTGGTTTGTCGTTATCCAGGCCATCTAAGCCCACTTCTTGAACTTAGGCTGAGCATTGAAAGAGAGGGTTAGAGCTATAGAAAGAGAGGGTATATAGAATTCCCCGTAATTGTTCTTCGTCTCTGACGAGCTCACTTCTTCCACGGGTGCTGGCATAGGCGTCGGGTGGGATGCAAGCCCTGAGGTAATGCGTACACCTGTCAGCAACGTATCGATATCACTTACGTCGTTGTATACCGCCACCAAGCCTATGTATAAATGGTAACTCTACAATCATGATGCACTGCAAACATTCCAGCTATCAGAATCTGAATCAAGCATGTGTTCTTTTGTAGCATTTAATCGAACAATATACAATTCATTCTCTGCCTTACGGCGACTTGAAACGAACTGTATGACACCTACTAGACAGGGCCTCTAAACAAGCTCCGACACCATTGGGGGCACAACGCCATCCTTCTTAATAACCAACCTCCTAGTCGACAAAGTGCGGAATATTTGTGACCCTGGAGAATTTGGCTTGGCTTCCATATCTGCGAGATTCACGACGAAGGGTCGACCTCCTTGTGCTAAACGCCTATCAAGGATGATCGATGAACGAAAGCAGATTCACTGGATTCGCAGATAGCCCACTGGAGGCGAGATGACGTAGCGACGGTAAGCTCCTTCACCTGTGGAAAGGCAACCATCGAACCGGCACCCATCTGACCGGGCGAAAACCAGATCAAAGTGTTCATCAACCCGGTAATATTATCGCAGACAATGGTCAAGCGCTCGAAGTCGAGGAGGGGAGGGAAAAGTTGGAGTGGTGTAGATTGTCAACGGAAGGAGACAGACAGTTCGGACACGTCGGGTAGGCGACGGAAGGACGAGGCGATAAGGTGCACCCGATCTCCAGGTAGCATCATGGTCGAATCTTGCCAGAAGAATTTTTCGACATTTGGCATACCGATGTGACGGATGACGATTTCATCCCAATCGGTACCGGAATAAGCCCATGAGAAGTGTTTCATCTTCCCATAGAAACTCGGCTCGAGGTCTCCAGCATCGTCGCTATCGGTTCATGCACTGCCGGAAAGGGGTTCTGCATCTCACACACCTCAAGGTTTGGGTATTGCAAAAGCAGCCCGTCGCTCACATTGAGCGGAACAGAGTCCAGCTTCAACGTGGTGAGAGACTGGTGAGGGAGAACTACGTTATTATGGAGGATGGAGAGAGTGGCAGGATTGGTATGAGACAACAACTTCAGGTCGACGCGCTCAACCTGACGAAGTTGTGAGGTTTGAGAGAGTCAACCATAGGCGAATGCTGGATATTCCAAGTGGAATGACTGGACATGATGGAGGTCTTCAATGGGGAACGGGTCGATC
>JANIEX010000908.1:0-17158 GCA_027627405.1 Leucocoprinus birnbaumii
CAATCGGATCCCTAGATTTGATGGTGGGGAGTAGGCCTATTGAATAATATAGAGAACTAGCAAGTTTCACCTCGAAATTATGGACATTCAAGGCATGGGGTGTGACGAGAATATGCGAATGCGAACCGCGAAACCCACGAAACGTGACGCGAGACGCGATTATTTTTTGTACAGAGTAAACGCAATAGACAAAGGTCAAATTCGCGAGTGAGGGAAATCGCGCTTGCTTCGGTCTTTCATTCCGGTTTTCACCCTGAATATTCTGGAGCGCAAGGATCTCACAGGCATTTTCGGTGCGTTAACTGTTAGGATGCGGATTTCGTGGATCTCTGCATCCACTTGATGAAGATGTGTGGGTGCTGGCGCAATTGGTTGTTGTGTTGAAAGAGGTCGTTCGGTATGTATTGGAACAGTCAGAACATTTGGCGAAAGAGATGGCTAAGGGTCTGTCGTAATGCTATTGATCTGCGTGGTTGGAAATTTGGTATGTGTCGAACTGGGAAACATCTTGTGACAGTGTTTCACTCTCTCTTCAAGCTCTTGATTGTCGACCATCGTTCTGGCATGACGAACGTCACCTTGGTTTCAGTCTTCAACTGCATGGCTTTTTAATGCGCCGAATTTTCGGGAAAAATCACTCACATCCTGGGGCTGCCAGCGTATGTGATCTCTTGCATTGAAAGGACATAAGCAACGACGCAGAAAAGCTTGGCAAAAGTCTTTGTCTTCCTCCGAGCAGAATTTTTGTTCTCCTCATAACTTAACGTGAGGCTAACTTCTCTAAACCTCGTATTGTTTTCTACTTACATTCATCATTTCATCTACAATAGTGTCCCAGTCCAACGTTGAAAACCATCTTTATCTTGCTAGATGCAATCAACAACACCTAGAGCACCTGCCTTGTTCGAACACGCAGGGCCACTGCTCGTATGGTAAATAGTCGCGCCGCTAGTTTGTCAATCTAGTCAAAGGCGTACAAGAAAGCTCTCAGCTCATTGTTTCAGGTTACAATTCTCCTTGTAGTCAACAGACCCTGTAGTCATTAAAGGATGCAACGCCACATATCAATCGGGAACTTTCAACCAGCTAATAATATATCAGATACATTTATATCAACCTACAGACGTTGAGAAGAGCATAATGAAAGACTCAGAAAGTATATATAACCAGTCAGATAAAGTGGATAGACGAGGTGAATGAGTAGCCGAGTCAAGCGGTAAAGTAATGCTTAAAGTGCCATTTTAAGGCTAAAACGTCCATCGCGGACAGCTTACCCTGAAGCTGAGTAGGAGGGTGATGCAGAAGAACTGCCTGAAGAGATCATCTATCTCTGGATCTTCTCTTTTTGCAACGGCCTCCACATAAGCACGGCTACGACAACCAAACGCCATGAATGGGTCTAGCAGGAACGCCATACTCCCGGGATAGCACCGACTCTCCAAGAATTGGGCCACATCGCCGGAGTTCGGAGGTAGTTGTGAGAGATGGTTATTCGTTATTCGAAGCCGCCACTTGAGGTATAGCAACATCAGCCTCTTCAGCTTTGACCTTAGCAGTCTGCCTCGACGCTGAAATTGACCCGGTAGGCTTGAGAGAAGCAGTAATAAGATGGCTGGCTGGCTGGAGTCTGACTCAGGGTATAACGATCCCCCCCGGCTTGGAAGTCGACCGGTTCCTTAGTGGGCTCGGTGAGTCACTCAGGTTTGTGAGATCGGTAACTTCGGTCTCCTATAGAATATCAAGAATATGGTTCTCAAATGAGTGGCATGTAAATAGCCTGCTCTTCTCTTCCTGAATCTGTACTAAGAGTGGACGCGTCGAGAGAGCGTGATTAATGCGATTTGGTCAAAGTGCCTAGTTGAGTCAGGAAAACGCCCTGGGGTCCCTCATCAGAAGTACATAGGTGAGATACATTGACCCAAAAAGGACCACAATACCGAAAGGCTTCCATGTGTGAGGAACCTGTTACTGTTTGAACTTCAAAGGTGTGAGTTTTCTGACGAGGATGCAACTTATGTAGATATTGGTCTGTTGTTGGATATGATAACACAAGTGCATACCTGTCTTGGTGTCTGAGTATGGTCATCAGAGTTCACGCATTTATCCATGTTGAAAGCTGAAGAGGAACCAACAAGCAGGGGATCAAGCCATTAGATTCAATGCATGGTGCGATTGATTCTTTCCACGTCCCCCCAAAACATCACCTCGGGCCTCTGGGGCTATTTTACAAATGCTCATGGTCTGCGATGTACCGGTTGTGCCAATTTCAAATTACCTTAAAATCGTGCCTCAATGATTTCTGAACGTCTCATATCAAATACTCATAGGACTCGGAAATGCCAGAGGATGGGGTGATAGGCAACTTGGGTTGACTGATCATATTTTACGACTTCAATGATAGAGGTGAGCAGCGGGCTCGGAGCGGTTTCAATGGTCAGTGATAGGGGGAAAAGTGAGGGTGAGCGAGGGTGGGGGAAAGTGCATGAAGTTTGCTTGCTCGAGGTGTTGATACACCAGACTGCAGTGGGTCGCAAATTTCTGTCCGCTTCTATATACTGAATTGTGATTGTGGGACACAGCTCAAGCTCGAGTTCAATCTCACCCCGAGGGTTTGTGACCGTTTGTCCATCTTGAACAACACAATACAAGTCCCTCATTGAAAGCGATAGGTTTATGGGTAATTAATTTTATTGAAGTACCTTGCGGTTGGGAATAGTTTAATAGTTAAGTCGCGAGGGTGTCAATATAGTCAAACACAAAAAGTAGAGCGCTCGTCTCATTAGGTCAGTTTACAATGCCCCTAATAGTCAACAGACCCCGTAGTAAAAGATGCAACGTCACATAATTTTGTGCTTTGGAGGCACTCCAGCTTGCACAGTACCATATATATTTATGTTATTATACAAACTTTGAGAAGAGCATAACCAAAGCAAGGCTAGATATCCAGTAGTAGGTAAACGGGATGGACAGCATGAGTTATCAACCAAGTCAACCAGTAAAGTATCGCTTAAAGTGCCATCTCAAGGTGAAAATGTCCATTTTGGACAGCTTACCCTGCAACTGAGCAGGGGGGTGGTGCATAACCATTGCCTTCAGAAAACCCTCTATCTCCGAATCCTCCCTCTTTGCAACAGCCGCCAAATATGTGTGGTTAAAACATCCAAATGCCACGAATGAGTCTAGGAGAAAACCCATACTCTTGGGAGTGCAACTCTCCAAGAATTGCGCCACTTCACTTGAATTTGGATGTAATTGTGGGACTCAGAGTTGGTTATCCAAAGTCGCTGTTTGAGGTATAGCGACATCGGCTTCTTTGACTTTAACCCTGGTGATCTGCTTTGACACTGAAGTAGACCCACAAGGCCTAGCAAAAGCTGTGATAGACCGGTCAGCTGGCTGTGCTTTGGTGGTTCGGGGGCGTAATAATCCCCTTGACCTAGAGAACTGTTTACTCGGCGGTGGGCTCGGTGACTCATTTGTGAGGTTGATAACTTCAATATCCTGTAGAATATGGACTCTAAACGAGTGAAATTCAAATAGCTTAGGAACATACTGTTCTTGTGTGCATAGTGCTAGAGGCTACTACCGTCGGAGTTTGTTGGTTGTTTGAGATTACTGGCTTCTCTCGTCGCTGAATCTGTATCATCAGGAAGGCAGCCGAGTACTTTCAGATAACAAAACACACTGAGTGAGTGTTTGGCACAGGAGGCTTATAAACTGATCCCCCTTCCTTGTTGGAGGAATGAAGCCGGTGCGAGTGGTTCTGCTGTGTCTCATAAAAGTAATTCCTAGCATACATAACGGCAGTTTCAATGCGCTCCCTCTTCTTAGCTTCGTCGAGTTCTGGGTGTTCGAAGAGTTCTGGAAATTTTTGGCACAGCTGTATTGGAGTTAAGTAGTCAGAAAAAAAGAACTTCATGAAGACCTGGGCCGTTGCACTTACCCTTCCTCTTAAATCATCAAAGAGACTAGGATTGTGCTGTCTCATTGGTAATGTAGCATCAAACAAATTATCCATGGTATCATGAATCATGAACTATGGAGTTGTGCATGTTGGCCAATTGCTTTCTGCTTGAATATTGTTGGGAATATACTCACCTTGAGCTTTTTGACCACGAGCGGTTTATTGCATAGCTCCAGTATGTCAACCAATTTTCCCACATAGGCAATCTAGATACCCTCTACATTAGTTACAGTCGCTTATCCAATGAGTGCATTTAATACCTTTCGAGCCCTCTTAAAGGTATCTCCATCACCCTGGGTTCAAACCAGGACTGTGTTGGTGGATGTTTGGGGCTGTGTGAGAGCTTTAGGCATAGCGTTAGGTGTTTATGTTTGAGCAGAAACAGTGGACAAAAATCCGCTTTGAAGACAATCTCTGAGAAGTTGAGTACAACACTTTTTATACTGGTACATTGTTGATCACTTAAGGGGACATGTCAGAAAGCGTGATTGACGCGACTTGGTCAAGTGTCCAGCTCAACCAAGAAAACACATTGGGGTCCCTCGCCCAAGGCACATGGGTGGGATACATTGACCTAAAATGACCGTAAAAGATACTGAAAGACTTTTATGTGTGAGGGATCTGCTAGTGTTCAAACTTAGAAAAGTGGGCCTTACTTCTTCATCTTCTAGTTCATCTCAAAATCCCATACCCATTCAAAGATGTGAACTTCTTCTGAGGTTATGATGCAACATAAGCAGATAATGAATTGTCTGTGGTCGGAGATAGCACAAGTCCATAATGCCTATCTTTGTGCCTAAGTATGATCATCACAGGAAGCAGAGAGTCCACGTGTCTAACCGTGTTGAAAGCTGATAAGGGGGAGCCAGAGACAAGCGGCAAATCCCATTCTCCGAGGACCCCGAGGACCTAGAAGAAGAGTGTGGCGCTGACCCCCTGCCCGACCTCAACTCTGGGTGATGCGCTTTGAGGCATGTTTCCTCTCCAATGCCTGTCATATTTCTCAACCTCTGCTTGTGTCCTTTTCACTTTTGTCATTGTCCAAATCATGTATGCAGCAGATCAAACCCAGTCAGATTTGCGGAGTGCAACTGATCACGTCAGCCCAGAACAGTACCTTGGGTCTTTGGGCCTATTTTACGAACACTCATGGTCTCCGATGTACAATCCAGCTAATTCCAGAATACACTAAGATCGTGCCCCAATATGTTTTAAAAACAGCTCATAGTGTATTGCTGGTAGGATGTTGATAGAGGATGTGATAATAGTAGGCAACTTGGGTTGACTGATCACAATCTGCAACTTCAGCAATAGAGGTGAGCAAAAGCAACGGGGTCAGAGTGGCTGCAGCAGTTGGTGACATGGGGGAAACTGAGGCTCACTTGCTCAAGGTGTTGATGCATTAGACTGCTGTTGGTTGCAAATTCATTGAACCTTCTCAAGATAGGGTTTCTAACCAGAAGCTCTGTTATGGGCTTATCAGCGGTCGCCTAGTAGAGAAGACTAGGGGGCGTCTATCTCCGACTACTCAAATGCACTACAAGCATCGTAGAAGGAGAAGCTCTCTTGTGTGGGTTCTTTGGCGAGGCAAGAGGGGTCGTTGTATGAGTCGTGCGTTGTGGTGGACGGTTAACTCCAAGGACTTCTTCCTATACTCAGCTGCACACTACTATAGGACTATAACGCGACCTTAGCTAGATCACTATCGAGATCACTACCGGTGATCAAGACTATAGTTCTAATAACAGAGGGAGTGGGTATTTATAGTCGAGGGCCAATCGAATATGAATACATAAACCAATGAGGTGAGGGCTAAGATCTCCTTGAGATCTAGAGATAACTTTCTCGAGTAGTTATGCACATAGATGCCAAGTACAAGAGGGGGAACTTAGAAGAATCAAAGCTTGCACTTTGAGTTCTTCAGCCCTCCTTATATACATTTCTACCTATTCTAACTATAGGACAATGTATGTAGGAGGTGTTACATCTCTACTGTGGCTGAGTCCATACAGGAGTACATAGGGGTCCATACTTGTAAGACTACAAGTGAAACATAAGTGAGACACGTTACATAGATACTGAAACATATAAATACGGAGTTGAGACGAAACATAAATATGAGACATGTAAGAGAACACATAAATAGTTCGAGACATGTCTGAGGATCTACCTGAGATGATACATAGTTCGAAACTTGTTACATAGTCCAGACAGGTTTCAGTCCAAGTGGGAATGGTAAGAAGGGGAAGGGGTAGAAGTTCTATCTTCGCTTTCCATCGTTTTGTCTGAGGCTGAAGTGGGGGATGCAGATGCAGATGAGGACGATGAATGGCAGTATACAGGAGCAGGTAGAGGCGGCGATGGATGATTGAGTTGATACACGAGATGTCATATAACCTGTGGCATGAACTCGGGAGTTGTGTGTAGGTATACGTGTGTGTAGTGGGAGTGCTCATCAGTCAAATGTGTACGTTCCCAGCCCCATCGGTAAGAGTTCTCGAGGTTGGCGGGAACGGTGTTGATGTAGTTGCCATTTCTGTAATAATGTAGAAATGGGGCAGCTAGGTATATTGACGCAAGGGTTTGCGTGACAAATGGATCTCCATCAATTGCGGGTGGGATCTGAAGGACTTCATGGGCGCTAGAAGCGCTGGGAATCAATGTGGGTCCTGCAGATGACGTGCTCATAACATAAACTTGTCATGAGGCCGAACCGAGTGATGAAACAAACTTGGATGATATTCGATGTCGATATCTATGTCAGAAATGATCCTCAGAGGTGAATTTCTGGCCGTGAGGTAATCCACTTACAAGTAGTAAAGGTAGTTGACACTGGAGAGCTTCTGCGCACATAGGTGGCTTTTTATCTTCCTAGGACTTGTCATAGCTTTGTTCAAGTTTGTGACTTCTTGGTGATTTCAACCCCAAAACATCGAGAGAAATTTTCATTTGAGGTTCCACCAAGACACATTGCGATTTAAACCCTATTTGACACAGAACTCAAGAGCTCAAAATAATCCTCACATTATGCACCAAGCTGTATGTTGGCAGCAAACTTGGGTTCTGATGTTTGGAACGAAATGCTGTTTGATTTGCCTTTAATTAGGAAATCCAGATCATCGTCCGTGCTGCATGCCGTCTCCTCCGGAACATTCTATCACTTTATGATGGGGCAATCCAATGTGCAAGACTCTAATGTGTCTAGCTCAGTGCACTGGCGTTTGTCTCATGATAGTGTTCTTTGTCATACTAGACAAATAGCCCAGGACTACAAGTTGGCATTGGGTCCGCAATAACAAAAGTATTGCCTCTGCCACACGGCAACTGAGGATTCAGAACTTCCTGAGCATTTGTCTTCTTGACTCTCTACACAGCTTCACCAAGCAATAACATAAAGAATCCACAAAATGCGTGGTCAGAAGCTGATTTTGATTTTAATACGCTAAACTAATTCAGTCCTATTGGTTGATCCCCGATCAAAAGTGAAAATAGACAAATGGCAGAAAGCATCACATGTGTAGAAATGTTGAATGGTGACAGACAGCTTGGTGAGCCATGGAGCCACCAGTGCAGTGGACTGAATGGTTCGAGAGGCCCTAGAACCAGAAGCTCACGACATAAGTCATAAAGTGGATAACCGTAAAGTATTATCCTCTCAAAAGCGTACACTTTGACCTGTCTGATAAAGCTTTTGTGCCATTAAATAACTCGAGTATTATGAATGCTGGACTTCTATGCTCCCATAGAAGAACTAGTCTTTGAAAATACAGGTATAGCTCAGTTGGGACTCCCAATAATGATCACTTCAATGATGTGTGCGAATTTCTTAGTAAAACATACACGAAGTAAAAATCAAAAGCAAGATAGAGCTCGTTATACATACACATGTGTTCAAGCTAGCTTACTGCTCTAGAAGGTCGGACATAGAATATGCCTCATTCCATCGGAGGAGAGTCCCTTAAGCAGGAAGGGAGGCACTTTTGCACTTGAGCTTCACAATACTTGATGGTCAAAATTTCCTCTTCTCTACTGGCAGGATAGCTCAAACCCTATCCTCATGAACAATGTGGGATAATGGGATGGATTCCAGAGCTAAGTGATGCTGTGCATCTGCAGGCGGTAAGAGTAAGTTATCATCGACCATGCGTAACTTTATTGTTCTTGGAAACTGGAACCAATTAACTATCAGTCGGAAACTTCCGAAAGCTGTTTGCTGGTGGGCCAAGCTTTGGCATGTGCTGAGGGGCGCCGTATCATCGGATTATGCAGTATTAAGTAGTATGAGATTCTTATAATAGAGGTAAGCTCATGGTGATGTACGATCTTCAATTCAATGGCACTGTCCCAGTGTTTTAACCACTTCTGTGCACCACTCTCGAGACTAGAGTCAGCATCTGATGTTCATAGATCCGGGGGGAAGAAAAGACTTACTGATGAATGAGCAGTGCAGTGAGCTCACAAGCGATATCAGTTCCGTAATGAAGCATCTATCTCCTTGCGATGTGTGTAGAATGGTCTATTCCTGCCGATTTGGGGCAAGCTAGAAGAACAATGATGACTCATGAATCAACATCAGAACTCTTCATCTCCGCCAGATTCGTGGCTGGAGGTTTGTTTATTTTGTAAAGTCTAGATTGAATTTAGAGCAGAATTCACAAAGGGAGTAACTCCTATGACAGCTCGTAGACAGCTGATGATCAACTGTTATAGCCATGGTCTGTGGGTGGGGAGATAGTGACGAACTTGCAACCCAGATACAGTGACTGCAGTAGGTGGGGTATAAAGTACCAATTCACTACTAGTTAGTGGTTCACCAACAAGCTCCCAGATAGTGACAGTTCATTTGAAGGAACTCTTTTTGTGAAAGTGGCGCTGGTACGAGCCCTGTTGAATGTCTGAGTAATTTGTGGAGGTCGACCAATTGAAGGATAGACCAGGTGTGAGTGCCAGTAATTCACAACTTCTCGCAGATGCCGCTCAAGCTGTGTGCACTAGAAGACTAGAAGGCTCGTTATCTCTTTGACACAAGGGTGACGTCCAAAATGAAAACTGCCCTCATTCATGAGTAACAGAAATGGGAGTGACAGCGAATTCTCCGAATCATGATATGAATCTAGCGAGATGTCAGGAGAGCCGGTGGATGCTTACATGAGATAATCTTCATGCCGGAGACGAGCCTGAGCATGTGGAATCAGTGTCTGAGCATCGTCCAGCTTGCTGGTAGTGGTCATCGGTGATCAAACGAACATGCCCAAATTTTGACCAGATACTAGCTAGTCTAAGTTAACCTTGTGCATGAATGATCAGCGTGTGTTCAACAAACAGTGGAGCTGCAAGTCATCAGCAGAATTATCCGTTATCAGTGGCGCTATATGTCCTTTACACTCAGTTTGACTCAGGTCTCAAAACTGGTAGTATGATCCATGCTCTCATCATTTCCAACAGAAATCTACATCGTGCTGACCTCTTATAAAATCCTTAGTTAGCAGTTAGCACAGTGAGTGTCTGGAGCCGTGTCTGGAGTTTAATGCACAGAATATATATTTTGACCAATATGCATGAAAAGCAAACCGGTGTTCATTCGATCAGAGCAGACCTGATTGCATCTCTCAATAATTACCTATAATTACGTGCCTTGGTAGAGGTCAACTCAATCAGGGACCAGAACAGAGCGAGAAAGAGGATGAAAGGCATTCCCAGTGAATCACGACATGTATCAACTCAGCTGCTCATCCTGCTTTGTCTCCGAAACGAGGCAATGTCACCATATTTGACACTTCATACCCTGCCCTTAGTCCGTGCTTAACTCGCATCCAATGGTAATGCATCGTCCAGAACGCCTAGGTTGTATAGCATTGATTGGAATAGCTTGATGACAAGCGTGGTGCTTCGATCTTGTTGTTTGAGCAAAGAGTAAGTTGGGGAAAATGTACGATAGGCAGGTTTCTCAGTATCTTGCCATGCTCGAGGGGACAGCCTAGGGAGACTATGTCAAGGTTCTGACGATCAAAATCATTGCACAAATTTCCTCGTAACTTGTAGCAGTACGCGCATTTATTCGAAACAATATGTTATACTGACCCGCAATGTAGGGATACAGTAACTCCTAGTAGTTCTTCACATGCCCATGCCGGTATTGGTGTTACCCTGGCCTGCAGTGCTCTGAGTATCGGCCAAACTTTGCCCTCCGGTTGTAGAGAAGCAACAAGTCCAGCACTCGCCAAACTGCTTAGCGTACTGGTTCGCAGCGCAGGTGGGTTCTTGTGTGAAGCAGGCCCGAGCACAGACTTCAGTGGGATTGTTATCTTGGTTAGTCTGAGCGATGACACTGGTAGCCAGAACGGCGACTGAAGTCAAGATGGCACAGAAGGTCTTCATGCTAGCTAAATTCACTGTGAAGTTAGATGATAAACGGAACCAGGTTGGATAACAAAGACTTGCTAATTATTCAGTTTACCTACAGTAAATGAAGAAGGTGTCAGTGCAGACCAGAAATAAAG
Source organism: Leucocoprinus birnbaumii (assembly GCA_027627405.1). Classification (NCBI taxonomy): domain Eukaryota; kingdom Fungi; phylum Basidiomycota; class Agaricomycetes; order Agaricales; family Agaricaceae; genus Leucocoprinus; species Leucocoprinus birnbaumii. Next base: position 10,465 of record JANIEX010000908.1, read on the forward strand.
GGCTGTTGGTACCCACAAAGCGTTGAATAGGAAGGATCCTGGGGTGGTCTAAGTGATACAGTGGGCCTTTTATCCTCGAAGTTATCCTCGAAAGTCAGGATTTATTTCTTTTCTGATACAATACTGATACACGTCATCTGTGACTGTACAGTGCTGCGACGAACCGCAGTGACAAATTTCTCTACCGAAGACCATACTCATAGACGATTCTAGAGCAGAAATTCACTCCAACAACAGCCTTCTCCTTCGGTTTGCTGAGCAGATATCCACTTCATCAGTCTAGATGTTTTCTTCATTTTTAGTTCAAAGTTCATGAATCACACTAGGTTGGCCAAACTTTTAGTGTGCTTCTTGTAATATAGGGCGGTAGTTGAGTATAACAGACTCCACGGTGGAGACGAAGAATTGGAGTGGAGGTTTACGAGCCTCCTAGGTCTAAGAGACAATCTGACGACGGAACTATCACCTGGAGCCTTCAAAGTTCTAATGTGACTAAGCTGACAAAATGACAGGAGATATCATTGATTAAAGTAGGAAGAGAATACTGTAGTCAAACCTATACCAGGCACCAAGTAAGGTATACGCATGGAGGAGCACTTCATTCGGAACTATAGAATGCACGCCAGAGAGGATGGAGATAATAGATGGACAAACGCGCAATGCCAGAGCTCAGGCAATCTGCATCTCTGACCACTGCAGAATTGAGGATGGGCTATGGTGCAAGCAATAGAAAGCAGTCTAACCATAATCAATAGACTGCTAGTTCCAGACCCTGCCAAAGGTAAGGATATCAAGTGTCTGGGACATCGACAGAGGGTAATTCTTGGGATCGCCGTCACTAAAAGTAAACATATCAGGAGTCCTTCACTTGATTTCCTCCCAGAGCCAGGAGTGAGCGATAACATTGAATCCCTTGATAGATGGCTGGAAGTATCTGATACAAGGAGACTCAGATACAGGAAAAGCCGTCAGCCCTGCAACGGACATGCGCCATAGGACCATCTAAGTCAGTTCTGAGTCACCTTGAAGTTCTAGAGTCAATTGGGTGGCGCATGCTATTTAGCCCCAAGAGCAAACCGAAGAGCGACATCAACAAGGGCTCACCTGGGAAAGAGGAGAAGACAGAAATGGCTAGGCAATGAGATTGTAGAGTTGCAAAGCAACACTGCCATATACATGGTTCTAGGTCAACATGATGACTTTGCCAATACTCTCTCTTCATTCTCGAGGCCATGGAGTCTTCCGATTCCCAACCAATATGGCCTTCCTGTCCTGATTGATCAAAAAGAAAGAAAAACTCCTAGATCAATGACCACCTTGGAGATGTCTTGCGTTATGGGAGATGAAGGATCTGGCCTCAAGATAGAGCACTAAATAGACTCTACTCGTGATGGTTTTGAGCAATGGAGCAGAAGAGCCTAGCCTCGTCCCACCTACATCAGCGCCCAATCAGCACCAGAAGCTCCAAGGAACTTGAAAAAAGCGACCAAAAATGGGGGAACCGAGGAGAAAGTCTGATAGAGGAGTTCAAAAGAGTATGAGCAACGAAGTGTATGATAGATCCAGAGCAGGAATGACTAGTAGAGCTTGAAAGATGGATGGAGGAGAGGCTTGTGACAAGTTTTTTGCGGCCACACATGCATTATTTGGTCATATTTGACTCCAGCCCTACTGCCTTCATAATCTGCCAATGAAATAAGCTTTGTTCTCTGTGTCGAGTTCCTCTCGACTTTGCTGGTCACCAACCTACAAGCGTGGAACGGACTAGAAAGAGAATAATTGCTTCTGGGGTGATGCTTTAGCAGTGGGTCTACAAAGCAGCGACTCAATATTGGCGGACATGGACCACAAAAGATAAATCTCAGCACCCGAATGTCGAGCTAGGTTCTGGACTAGATATGTATGGGGAACACAGTTGGAGTCAATTTTGCGGGCAATTCGAATGGTGAGCTTATTGCTGTTTAGTACATCAAGGAAGGTGCAAAGATCAAGAATAAGTTCCGCTTGAAATAAACATCCACATAGGCACTATGTGTCTTGTTGTACTACGGCCTTTGTCTTTGAGACTCCAGAGACTATCTTTATGCCTTGGAGTATCGTTGAATTGGAGCATAGTGGATGCATCATGCAAAGACTAGGACATTCTATTTGTGACAGCTCAGTATGCCATGCCTACTGATAAAGCCGAGGATGGACTGTGAAAGCTGCCTTCCTTGAGGCTTGGAGTATGACAATGAAGCTCATCTGGGGCATATCTGGGAAGGACACATTGGAAGGTATAGCCCTTGACACATTCAGTTCTTGCCCTATATCCGAGATGCCAATCTAGAGCTTCTGTGTGATTTTCCTTTCTCAAGTAGGTGTAAGCCAGTCCTGTTGATCTTCTATGGGCCCCTCGAGTTCACTCTTGCTCGCTCTCAATGAGGGTCACCTCAGGCTTGGCAGCCTTACAGTAGCCTTCGTAGTGTTGCTTCAAGCACCAGTTTTAGAGCAAAGGTCACCTGGTCACGCTGTAGCAACGACCAGACGAAAATTAGATGTTAGATGTTTATTCAAGAGTTGTCTGATAAGCCGCTTTAGACAACTAACGTTCAATTCAAGGTCACTCTACCAAGATATTGACATTGAGAGTCCCTTCAATGTTTCGCTGAGTGCTATGCTCCTTGAACTCAATTTCCTCCGGTAGCAGATCCAACTTCCATCGCCAATGTCCACTGCGTTAAAACCTCTAGGTCAAACTGAGGAGTCAAGTATGTGTATCAGGACTCTTCCACGCTTAGGGCTCGCTGAATGATGGCGGCAGCACTGACTTGTGTGTCATAAAACGGCAAAGGAGGTTAAGACTGTGGGAAAAGGTTTCATCCTTGAAAGGACGTGAAGTCTGTTCAGAACAATAGTCAGTGTCAGGCATTGGTGCTTACTATAGTCTCAAAACCGTACGAGGGATAGAGTGACTAGAAGGGCGCTGGGGAGAATTTGAAAATAACTATATCTTGAATCTACTGGCGTTAGTGTTAGAGTCAGATATCCCTTGAGCTTTTGTGGAATTCTGGGAGGACCAACTGAATACGTCATGAATGAGCTTGGGCCGAGTATGATTTTGGGCTGTAGCTGACTTTATTTCGGGACATGGTATTTGGCTCCATTCTTCTGCCCGAGTCCTCTGTTAGACGCCGGCTTGTCCTCAATGTTCCCGAGTCACCGCCAATGAGGCCTCTATCATTATAAGCAATTTGACCAACGTGTCACATGTCTTTGCTCATCTCTTCCATGCATAGGCACCATCAGATATGAAACAGAGACACCGGAGCGCAAAAAGTGAGATGATCATTATTCTGTATGAGCATGCCCTGTGCCGGGGAAGGAGGGCAGCAAGCAGACTGGATTAAGGAAAACACGGCAGAAGCACGACAGCCTGGTGCAATTCAAAAACCAGCAATATCACCATTACTGAACGTTGAGGTGAAGCCCTGCATGATCTGACTTCCTTCGAGGGGTAACTACACTCATGAGATTCCTCGGAAAAGTGTTGGATCCAACAGCTTGGCCAAAGCTCTTGAAGTATAACCGGCTTTGTCCAGATGACAAATGAACAAATGAGACAGTGGAAATGAGGCATATGCCAAAGAGCACTCGAAATCGGTTCAAGAACGGAGAAAGCGGTGAAGTCAGAGGATGAGAGACCTGGTACAACAATGAACACTTCATGCCGAGGGTTATCTAGACACTTGAGGGCAGTGTCAGAATAGCGCCGCGAAGGTCTTGGAAGTCGGGACTCGGGAGTTGGGAGCCAAGTATGCACATGTAAATCCGATAGCTGCTCATCAGAGTTTGCTAAGGAGATCAAGTCAGCTGTGCCTCCGACGGCCAGAGATGCGAGGATGGTGGGAGCGGACGACATGAAGCCGTTGACATCACAGATCAAAGCCATCAAAAATCAGGTGAATTTCCATATTTGGATCAAAATCAAAGGTCGTGTTTCTACTTTAAACCGCCAACACGTATTGGTGGTTTGCGACTCGACCATTCCTCTCGCCCGGCGTACGACTCCAGCTTCATACATATAATCTCAAAAATTGCTCTTAGAATGACTTCAAAATCTTTCCCCCCACTTTCTGTCTCGGACACCGTTCATCCTGTCCTTCCTGCCTCACAGTCATACCCTTGTCTCCTGTCTTTGACGCGTATTTGGCTTTAATTTGCTATGCTGTCTGAACCTATCGAGGCAGAATTGGTGAATCCATCAGTTTTGAGCCCTTATCAAGAGGAGGAATTTCGTCAACTCAAACGCAAAGGACCACTTACTCGTTATTCGTCAACGCACACCCAAGTCTCAAGCCCTCTTGAGACCAATTTGCATGATCTTGAGAAATCGTACGCCAAGAATGGGTATCACATAGTTACCTTTGAGGAGGGTAAACATGAAGATCCAAGAGAATGGACTCACGGTTGTAAATGGTATGCCAATCGACTCTTCTCATCTCTACTGGGGCTGATCTGGATTATCACAGGATGGTGACCCTCGGCGCCGCGTTTCTTTGTCTTTCAGTAGCAGTTGGTAGCTCCATCGTGACTGGGGAGTGCGTTGAATTTGTCCTTCTATTTCTTGAGCTACCACTAACCTGATATACAGTATGTCAGGCCCGGCCAATGAATTCGGCACAACCCAAATCATCGCCAATCTCACCGTAACGTGCTTCGTTATTGGCTTTGGTATCGGCCCACTCTTTCTCTCTCCTCTATCTGAAATATATGGTCGTCGCCCGATCTATATGGTTTTGATGCTCCTGTATTTCATCTTCACGTTACCAAGCGCTTTAGCAAAGAATGCTGCAACGCTAATTGTAGCACGGCAGATTGCCGGCATCGCTGCTAGTGCGCCTGTGTGCAATGGCTGGTGGAAGGTGGGTAGTATCCTCATGCTGTCCCTACCTGTAGTTGGCTGAGTCTCCTGTCATTCTATAGTGTTGCTGATGTGTGGGCCATCGAGGAGCGAGGTTTACTGATGGCCTTATTTTCTGCTACGCTCTTGTATGCTTTCTCTTTCTCAGTGTCCAATTTCCGTACCTCATATGGTTGCCTTCTAGTATTGGTCCATGCTTAGGCCCTATGGTTGGCAGCTGGATAGGTGAACGAGCCGGCTGGCACTGGATCTGTATGTTTATTGCTATTCAATCTACCCTCGCGCTCCTACTGACGTCTCAAACAGACTGGGTTTTATTTATCTTCGTTGGTTTCTGCTTCATCCTTGCCTGCATCGTACCCGAGTCTCTGGCTCCCGTTCTTCTCCGCAAGAAGGCTGAAAGACTATGGAAGGAGACAGGTGATGATAGATATCAGACGTTAGAGGAGCTGGAGAGGATGAGCTTCCAGGACATGTTGAAGATTGCATTGACTAGGCCTCTGATCATGCTGTTCACGGAGTCTATCATTTTGTTCATGTCTTTCTGTGAGTATGATCTTGTGGCTTTTTGTATCAAGAGTAAAAGATTGACGTACCCGATGTCGCCTAGATCTAAGTTTCATCTACGCATTGCTATACTTGATGTTCTTTGCATTCCTGATCACATTTGAAGAGATTAGAGGATTCTCCGCTGGGATGGTTGGTACGACTTTCGTTAGCATCATGGTATGTTGTACTTCCTTCATTCTACGCGGCCACGTTGCTGACCCTCTACATAGATTGGTATCCTCAGAGCAGGACTTGTCATGCCATTCCAAGAGAAACTGTATGCTAGGGCCACTCGAAATGGTCATTACCCCAAAGCTCGATTATTCCCAATGATGGCAGGCACATTGTATGCTCACCTCTCCATCCTACCCCACTCATTGACTCACTCGCTATTACCCCTCATCTAGCTTGATGCCCGCATCAATGTTCATGTTCGCATTCACCGGTGCATACCCCTGGGTGCACTGGATCGCACCATGCATCTCCGGTACTCTCTTCGGTTTCAGCATGATTCTCGTCTACGTCTCAGCAAACTCCTACATTCTCGATTCGTACTCCAGTTTTGGTGCATCAACAATGGCAGCGAAGACGTTCATGAGAAGTGAGATAGGAGCTATGGTTCCACTTTTTGTTAATCCGATGTTTCATAATATGGGATTTCAGTATGTGGGGTTGACGCTTGCGCTGGTGGGAGTCGTGATTTGTCCAATGCTGTTTGTGTTTTATAGGTTTGGGGAGAGGATTAGGCTGCAGAGTAGACTGGCGAGCAAGGGGAGGAAAGGTGGTATGAGAAGTGGTGCTGCAGTGTGACGGCACAAAAACATTTTGGCCGTGTATTCATGCAAAATAGTGCAATATTGCACCTAATCATCCACTCCCGAGTACTTCATATCGAAGATCTCACACTATAGAAAGACACAATTCCAATTGCGAAGACCATCTTGCGAGCTCTCTCAAGACAGCCAGATCAGAGTAGCTACAGCTATAGTATAACATTGAGACTTAGCAGTGGCGGTCAGGGTGTATAACTTATGACTAGTAGCAATCTCACCCCTTCAATAATGGGCTATGATCCGCTGTCATCACAGTTGATTGAAGTGTCATCACGGAACTCAGTAGCGAGTGCGGCTCTGATCCGATATTACTATCTACAGTGGTCCCCATCAGTGACATCAGTATCATCTCTTCAGCTCGCGACATTCAGAAAAAGATCATGTTCGCGATCACAGATCTCGGTATGAC
>JANIEX010000909.1:0-17105 GCA_027627405.1 Leucocoprinus birnbaumii
CCGGAAGCCGCAAACAGATATCCATAGGCATTGATCACAGGAAGCAGTAGGGTTGTTGAAATTGCCACAGCTGTCATGCGGAACGCGCTAAAAAGGGAATGGTGTTCAATAATTGCGTTCATGACGAGTAAAACTCGATTATTGGGGCGTACCTAACCGCAGCTGTAGCTTCAGCGCTTTTTGAGTGAAGCACATCAACTACATATGTTCGAGTGGGAGTCAAGGTCATATCACACTAACACATGGTCAGCACAAAGGACGACAATAGTAGGAAGAAAAGTAGTTTATACTCACGCCGACTCCATTCAAGAACAAACAGAGCAGAAGTAATACGAGGCCCAGCATCCCGGGAACGTATTTCGTTATCAACGCGAAGCAGATAACGTTCAAGGGAAGATAAAAGCCGAAGATGGCAGCGCGGAGACGGTCTTCAGGGTACCAGTAACCTCGCTTCTGCTTGTACTTGACTACCATGATGTCAGATATCCGGCCTGCTATGGGAGCGCCGACTGGATCGCGATATACGATTAATGTTTTGAGGGTCAAAAAAGTAGACGTCCTTACCTGCTTTTCCTATACCGAGAGGGAGGAAACAAAGTCCTGCAAGTGCCTCGTTTTCGATTCCGTAACGTTCGGCCTACATCGTGGCAATGATTCTAGTTTCTGATGCAGTGAAAGATCGAACGCACGAGGATGTATGGCAATGGAACCATAAGTGCTTTTCAGGGTGTCACTACCTGTTATTCATTATGCAGTGTCACGTCAATGGACTCACCAAAGTCGGTCAACATCCCAGTGTATATAATGAAGGACTAAACGACGAGTGAGCATCGAGCACACTGTTGTCAAAACACGATTCACACACCGACGCGAAGATATTCGGACTTCGAAGCAACGAAAGTTGCGCTATGGGATTCAACATCACAGGGAACCACCGACTGGGTGTCTTCCCAGACTGTACGTAGTGATCGATCCCCTTTGTTCCTGGGTGAATTGTCTCGGGGAAGAAAATAAGGATCGACACAAAACCAAAAAAAGGCGAATGCGGCAATGAAAGCATGCACCGCTCTCCAAGACAAGTAATACGCAACAACACCTCCGAAAGCAGGGGCTATGGAATAGCCGATCAATCCGGTCTTGTGAGATGAGGAAATAAATCATCGGCGCTTGCGGCTAGTATTATACGAGGTCACTTACACACACGAATATGCCAATAGCCTTTCCGCGCTCTTCAAGTTTGTAAATATCACCAATAACACCAGCTCCAACTGAGGATCCAGGTGCAGAACCAAGCGCTTGGAAAAATCGCCAAAACATGAGCGAAGGCACGTCTGAAGCATTTGCAACTCCAACAGAACCAAAAATCATGACAGGAAGCCACCACAGATAGATTGGTCGTCGGCCATCTAGTGAGAGCGTGGGTGAATGAACAAGCGGCGGGGTGGCCAGAGGCAAACGTACAGAAGCTAGAGTATCTGGAGCCGGCAAGGCTTCCTATAGCATTCGCGAAGAAGAACAAGCCCACACCGGAACTGAGAAATATGTTGAGCACGATACAGGGCTAGAGTATTTGGAAGGTAGTCACTGCGTACTTGATTATTTCTTCCGTCGAGTTGAGGTCTTTGACAATTTGAGGTACAGTCGGGATAAAGACTCCAGCGCTTAGATCTGTACTTCACAAGTCAGGAGGTCAATCGTTTCAGGTGCAGATAAAAGACTCGCAAGTAGTCAGGGACGCTAACGATACAACGAAGACGAAAAATCGCTTCTTTCTAGGCGAAAATCTGTCATAAATCGAGTGTGGCTGGCTCGTTAGCAGCGGCGCCTCCTCAGTGAACATGACGGTAGGAAGGAAGGAGTCGAGGGGGATAGAAGGTGGATCTGATGCCTTCTGTGGTGTCTTCGCTTAATGACTGATTGACGCCCCGAGCCACTCATTAACTGTGACAGCGTGAGCTGGTGCTCTAGCTCGGGTCCTGCATATATGCAAGATAAAACCCGGGTGATCCGATGATCCGAAGCCAGCTCAATCCGTTGGCCCAAGCGGGGCCGACCAGATAGCGTCGGACTTTGAGCATCAGAGTAGCTTGTATATCACATCTTCCACGTCTTTTCATGAGTTCTCTGGCAATTACCGGGTCTAATCGTTGATGGCCAGTCCTCCAGGCAAAGGGATTCCTGATTTTTGAGCGTTCTACCATATTTCCGGATGGTACGGAACTCGATAGCTACGCAATTGAGCAATACAGATGAACTGGTGTCGAGCACCTCCTGATGGTTGGGCGGAGCAAAGAGGGGTGGGAAAGGTATCCATTCTGGAGATACACCGAGCTATCAGAAGATCCAAGTATAGGGGCAGCCTATTGATCGTAAGAGCATCGAAAGGGAAGTGCATAAAGTAACGAGCAGTGAGCCTAGTGAGCAGCTGGCTGCTGCTCTGTGATGACAAACACCTCTCCGTGAGAATTTCCTAATATCGAGCTGATGATCAATCAACAATGAATTAAAGAATGATCCATCCATCGAAGCCGCCGAACCGCTGACTTAAAAGCCATGACCATTAGGCCTTGTATGCTGCAACGATCTCGTACTGCCCAATGAATCCAGACTCTCTTACAAAATAAACCAAAGTGCAGCCTAAAATCTCTGCTAGTCTTCTGGGTGGAGTCTGGGACCAACCAGTATTCGAGAGATATACTCTCCTGGAATGGTTGGGGAGATTTCTCATTGGGCTTGAGGTTATAGACGTGATGAGAAGACTGCGCACAGGGGACTGCATTAGAAGCTTTACCGGCACCACAAGGTCCCGAGCGGCGTGCATTCGAACTGACGACGGTCATCCAGATCCCCGGAGTGATGTGGGGTGACCTTGGCGACAGAGGACCAATTGAGGGCCAAAGGTCTTTCCAGGATACGAATCGACAGCTTCAACAGGATGGGGGGAACCATGGTCGCAGAGTCCTCAGGTGCTCATAATCAACACTAATAAATCGGATTTTGACATGAATGTACACGTTGTTAATGCATTCAATTACATCCAAGAAATGGGGGAAACATAATTCTAAGCACACTGTAGATAATTGCTGGGCTCATAGAAGAACGTTAATACAAGAATAGTCATACAAAAGTCATAAATCAAGTTTAGGGTGGGGTGTTAGATGGCACAACCAGCCCCATCGGTCAGTACTCAGTAATGCCTTCTTAGAACCTCGTCCAAGGACGAAGCTCTTCCCTAGACGTAATCCTGCGATCGTGAATATAGCCTTCTGAATAACGTTGGTCGAGTGTGCGTTGATTATACGCCGACGTGAATTGGATGGTAGCTAGCGTAGATGATCATCATTAAGATGCGTAGTTTCATGATTTATCAGTAAATCATACCTGTTTAGCGAATCGAAGTACCTCTTGGCGCGGGAATGTCGCGAGATAGCACTTCGCTTCGTTGTTCCAGTTGATAGACGAGAGTTGCTGAAGAAATTCAGGATGGTCCTTAAAGGTGAAAGACGCCAAGTTGCCTGGGAGGAGGATCAGGGCTCGCATTGCAGCCTGGTGTATGATTATCTCCTTTTCCTGATCGTCTTCGAATCCATCCATAAAGGCCACTGTTATAAGTCGTATATTAGCATAAGCGACACTCGAGCAGGCCGGGTATGCTCACTATATGGTTCATCAGTGGGAGAGGGAATAAGTGGTCGAGAAAGCGCTTGAAGACAAGAAGAGTAGAACGAAGTACAAACGCGATCGGTATGGATACAGTATTCATGCGTGGACCTCTCGATATCGTTCAAGAAGTCGGTGAAGGATGTATGATACACTTGAACGGAGGGATGAGAGTCAACATCGTTGGATGTCACATGAAGGACAGAGGCGAGAGGTGAAATTGCTGCACGAAAAGCGAAAAGCGAGAAACCTAAAAGAGAGGATAAAATTGGAATGGTGTGCCATGGGAGGGTGTATTTGCTGTCGGAGCTATTGAGGTACTGGTTGGCGTAGAGGATGAGTAGCGTGTCCGGAAGAATATCTCTCGGGATTTGGTCCATAAGGAGGAGATACAGCTGGTCGAGGTTCGAAAAACCGGTGCGTGACCCTTCAACTGGGTCTACCAGTGCTTGAAGTCGCTCCTCCGGGCCGGCCAGGACTGAGCCTTTGTCGATGAATCGTACGGCATTCGTAGCGTAGATAAACAGTCCATCAGACTTCTCAACCAACTGCGTGATAGAGTGCTGCGAGGGCCAAAGTAACGAGATAGAGTTCTCTGGTGCTTTCCTCTTGATCATCTGCAAACCATCGACAAGATATGACCTGATGTCTTCATCAACATTCGGTGATTGTGCAGGGAGTGTAAGATGCCAAGTTACGCTGAAGGCTTTCGGTCGTGAGAACGCGAATACGATGTGAGGCTCGGGACGGGTGAAGAAACCCCATAAAAATGGAGTTGTTTCGGCAGCGGCAGCGGCAGTGACGGCATTGATAATGGTTCGCTGGGCGTCAATATTATTGCATTCATCTATGGTGCCGGTCACCTAGTCACCGCTACTTTTGTGCAAAGGAAATAAGTCCCGGAGTTTTTACATAAAACCCTTAGCCCTCTGTACAAAATAACTATTTCAACAATCCGAGTAAAATGTCCAGAGGGATTTTGATTTGGACCAAAATTGACGGAGATATTCTTTTGATTGGGAGAAATATTGGCCAGATGACATAAGCTTTGTCCAAAAAAGGAAGGTATTACCAAAGGCGGTATATCTAATCTAATCTAAGGGCCTTGCGATGTTATCTACATCTCAGTGATTTAAAGTGTATTTCCATGGACTCGAAGCTCGTACATGAATTTGCGTAGCATACGCTGGAGAAAATTAACTATGTGACTCCTAGAAGAGGCACCTCTTCATGCTGAAGACTTCTATATAGGTTTTGCCTGTACTAAGGCTGGACTAGCTAGTGCATAATACATTCTATCAAGCCTTTTAACCCAACTCAAGAATATCCTTGTCACCCTTGACATAAATTATGGAAATATTTGTAGTAGTCCGTGCCATCNCCAGGTGATGTCAGTGGGACTACCTCTTGATATGGCGGCTTAGCAGCATTTAGAATGCTTTTAGCAGCCCATTAGTGAAGTAGAATTCCTTACTCAGAGTCTTGAATGACCTCCGTCATTGCTGAAACAAAGCCGAGTATAATATTGATTACTTGGTGGGCGGCAAACTTTTCTTATTTTTTTTTACAGGTCATGTCCCCGTCGAATTGGCCATTACACAGCCACTGCACAGCCACTGCACTAAAGTAGCGGTGACTAGGTGACCGGCACCATAGAATTGTGGCTGCACAAAGGGAAGGAGTGGAAAGGTATGTGGCTCAGATGGATGCTGCTAACTGTTCATGGGTGAATATGGGTTGGAAGTTGTGAGTATTGACCAAAGCGTAGCCAGTATTCCCCCCTTTAGGGTAGATGTCCCATTGTCTAATGAGAGCATTGGGTTTGGTACCAAGTTGACCCAGCCAGAACCAGATAACTAGATTAAACTGCGAAAGGTATTCAGACCAGTGGGCTTGTTGACAGGTAAGAACTTTTGTAGTAAAAAAATACTCAAGATTCTTGTGATCCATTACCACATTGATAGGCAAACCAGAACCCTCAAGGTAGTGTCACCAGATCCAGAAAGCTTTGAATATGGTGAGTAACTCTTTGTCATGGATGTCATAGTTTGATTCTGCCAATTTAAAGGTATGGGAATGGAATGCAATTGGATGTACCCCATTATCATCCATGATGATTGAAAGGATAGCAGCTAAGGCATATTTGGATGCATCAGTTTTAACAATGATTTGGGGAGTTGGAGATTCAATGGGTCAGGATAGGCACAGAAGTGAATGCTTCTTTGAGGTTATTGAATGCAGTGCAGCATTTATCATTGAAGTTCCATAGAATGGATTTGCAAGTGAGACAAGTAAGTGGAACAACAATGTCTAAATAGTTGTAAATGAAGCAACAATAGAAGTTTGCAAAGCCAAGGAAGGATTGAATATCCTTGACTTTCTTTGGTTCTGGCCATTCCTTGATAATTTTGATCTTGTCAACTGACATTTTGAGACCAGAAGGGGAAAGGATGTATCCAAGATATTCTATGGATTCAGAGTGGAACTCGCATTTTTCTGCTTTAGCAAAAAGACCATGCTTGCAGAAGCATTGGAGGACCTCTTTGACATGTTAGCAATGAATGTCAAGGTTGTCAGAATAGATGAGGATATTGTCAAGATGGACCATTACAATACATTGAGTAGATCCAAAAAGATGTTGTTCATAAACCACTGGAAGGCAGCAGGTGCATTGGTTAATCTGAAAGGCATTACTAACTATTCAAAGGATCCATAGCAGGTCCTGAATGCAGTTTTCCATCTGTTGCCTTTGGCAATGTGAACAAGGTGATAAGCATGGCAGAGGTCAATCCTGGTGTAGATGCAAGCCTTGCAAGGAGAATTGATGTTAAGCACAAAGAAATGCCTAAGAATGATATCCAATGTTAGCAATTGGAGCAGAGGAGAGCGGAGAAACAACAGATGGATGGAGTACAGAAACTCCGATCGGGACCAACGGAGGAATGTGGAGAAGTGGAGTACAAGAACTCCGATGGATGCCAGCGGGAATAGGTCTTGGCCTCAGCTTATGTGCTGTGCCTTCCACTGACGTGGGACCTGGATTTTGGATATGGCGGAGGGAAACGAGATAGAGATTGAGTATAGGTGTATAGAGAAGAATAGGAGGAAGCTAATTCAATTATCAGACTGAGGAGGTAGGATACAGAGGTAGCGGGTTAAATACTAAGAGTCCTAAGGGTCCAAGCGGCTATGTTAACAAAAGATAATAATAAAGGTATTGTCCGACGGAAGTGAGCGGAGCGGAACAAAAGTAACTATGGAAACGGGGAAACAGAGACAAGACATCAGGAGTGTGACAGGCAGTGTAGTAGCTATGTTACAGAGAATGGACGATAACAATAGAGGGGAAACGAGGGGAACTGAATAGGAGATAGAAGAAACAAAGTCCGACGTGATCCAACATTACCAAGCGGAGGAAGTCAATGATCGAAATTTGGACAAGTCCAGTAGAATGTGGTGCTGATCGGGGCTCTTGAGACAGGATATGACACCACCACAATTCCAACTCCTCATGCATCAGCTCCCCATCCTCACTAAGACAATCACCCTCTATGTCAATGATATCCCACACCCATTTCAGTCCACTTGGCAGGCCATCAATGCGCTGAAGGAAAGACCTGCTGTTGTGGAATGAAGAGTTAATCCAACTCTCTACATAGATAGAATGTACAAGGTCAGTATCCTGTTTCCGAAATTTAAGTGGTTGTCTGAACTCACCACTTTTAGGTTCAGGAACTCATTGGCTGCATTTTGGCCAATGTTCTTCATCATCCACTTTGCCAGCTCCCATTCCTCTTCACCCCTAAAGTACTCCCATTTCCCAACACCCTTTGCTCGCCATTTCTCGAATTTTGTGCTCCCTGTCCACAGGCCCTCTCCAGCTTGTCCAGGGTATTCCTCAACATACTGTATGCCCATTTGCAGTTTATCCAGGAATTCTCAATGTGGCAAATCACACCAAAGATTCTCAACGATGTCTGACCGAGCTCGCTTCGATTCATGGGGCTGAAAGCTCAAATAGATGTCTTGACTGAAGTCTAATTCAGTCTCTTCGTAAAGTTCGTATACATTCACAGGTACGTGAATCTCCTGAGGTTCCAGAGGCAATGTTTCTGATTTTCATTTGTATTTGTTGGAATAGGAGTTGTGTTTCACTTCATGTGCTAGGCAACACTTGGGTGTGGCCGCAATATGCTTCTTCACTGCCTGATTGTCAGCGAGGGCCTTGTGGCAGTAAGGGCATCTTGGTTGTGTGCTCATACCACGAGTAGGGCGCAGAGTGTGGTGAAGGTAGATGATTGTGAGTTTTTCTTAACAATATTTTTGCGATGATTTGGTAATATGAGTACAAACAAGACAAGTGATCACCTTTTCTTTCTTCTGCTTTTGCCTGTGCCATTGCCTCCCCTCCTTTCTTGACTATACCCTCGTCATGAGTTGCGATGGCTGCAAGTGGCAGCCAACTTCCAAAGTTCACCAACTCGGTGAGTATTTTTTGTGCATCTGGTACTTGACAGTTCAGTTAACCCTTAAATAAAGGAAGAATCAGAGGAGCAGCTCTGCAAACGTGCTGAAAAGGCTGAGCGTCGCAAAGAGAAGAAAAGGAAAAAACAGCAAAAGGCTGACAGACATGCAGGAAAAGGGGTTCAAGTAGATCTTTGCAATCATTGCAAAGATATTCAGGTTGGGCTCATTTTTTGGCCTTGATAAATTTTTTTGACTGATCTTTGTTCTTCTCAGATGAATGTCCAGACCACAACCTCAAAACCAGCAGAGCTGGCAAAGAAATTGTTGACAGCTAGGCTATCTACTGTTCCAGTACTGTGCACACAGGTGAGCCATAAAAAAAAATCCTTTGGTATGCAACTGAGTCCCTTTTTTTCTGTGCTAGGTAGTCCAACACCATCAGCCCTGCTATGCGCGTCACCTCTCGTGGCTCGCATGAGAATGTATCATCTCCCATGCATATCGCCTCTCTGCTGCAATCATCCTCACCTCAAGAACAGAGGTCTTTGTCATCTCATACCCTATCTCATGGTCGCTGTGACCAGTGACAATCTCCCCATTGTGATAATCACACTTCATCTTGAGAACAAGGGTCATTGCAATCTCATGCCCTATTGCGTGGTTGTCACTCCTCTTGTGGCTGGAGGAGTCAATCATTTGAAAGGATGGATCACCGTCATGATCCAACCTCACATGACCATAGGTTGTTGACAACACAATCCTCACCACATCATGTGCAACAGAGGCAAACTTTGCTCTCTTGTGAATGCAGGTCCTCCACAGCACAATCCTCACCACGTAACGCACACCAATGTTGGTTGTCTCCAGCCTGTGAGCTCAGCATTTCCCCATACAAATCATTGCCTCCCATGCGCTCAATTGTATGCTCGAGGCCCCTTCAGACCATTCAATCACCACCCAGCACTCCTACTCCCAAACAACGTGCTCAGATCATACTGACTCCTAAACGACAGCAGTCATCAAGTGCTGGAAGTCTTGCATCCCCAACAAAGAAGTTGAGACTTGTTGAATCACCTAGGAAGCAGGCCAAAAAGTCTTCCACAAAGAAGAAGCAATTGCGAGCCAAAGACATTGACTCCAATACCATTTGTGAGCTTGTGGAACTGGCCAACTCCTGATACTGTTGCTTCATTGTGCTCAAAGATGCCTTCCCAACATTGACCTTGACATGGAATTCGTTAATGAGGCATGGGACTATGCCAACCAGAGCCTGAAACTAAAAGAGCCTGAGCCGTTAATGGTAGGTATGCGGAAACTGGTGAGTTAAATCACCGTTGATCTTTTCATTTTGACGAAGCATCTTCTAGATTCAATCGCATGGTGCACAAGTCAGAGGTGAGGTCAAGACAGTGGCGCACTCCCTCATGAAGACTTCCTACAAGTTCAAGTCCGGGAGTACTCCGAAGATCAAGCGGTACAATTGAGAGCTTTCTGAGAGGCTCTTGAAGGATACACAGTTTGCATATGAGGTGAAGTTACTTTTTTATCTTGATATGTTGTGCTGAATATGACATCTATGAACCCATCATTCAGGACATTAAGGAATGCAAGATGCTCTACAAGAACGAGATAATCTCAGACATCATAAGTGGGGCACTGTTCAAGAACGAGAATGCCTCTGGCAATGTCCACTCAACCCTTTTCAAGAAAACTTTGATACCAGCAATAGCCTTAGTCCTAGCAGTGGTGAGGTGTATTTGACATTCTTCACAGTGTAATACTGACTCTTCTAGGTTGAGTGTAGCATCAACGAGTGGAATTCTGGCACACACACCCAAATCAAATTCACACAGACCACGTATGAGGCTATATACCATGCACATTGCAATGACATTGAGGCGCTGAGGAAAGCAACAAACATCAAGATTGTGGATAGGATTTGGTCTCGTATTTATCACAATGGAATGTGAGTGTAGTTCTTCTTGTATATAACAATTGTCTGAAGGTGTGTTTGTATATAGGTCAATTATGGCAGAGTCAAAACCTGTGGGTGTTGAGTCACGAATCTCTCCTCATGCACTTGGGTTGGCAGCCCAGCAGTATGAGGATTCAGCAACTGAGTCCAATAATTCACAGGTGGATGAGGATGACTTCTCAAGCCTTAGTGATGACTCAGATGACTTGGAATCGGGTGGTAGTGCTTCAGAGAACAGTGAGCAGAATGGCACCTGCCGTAGGCGCCCGATATGTCCGACACTTGTATTATCAAGGACAATCCAACATGTCCGATATATTCAACATTTTCCTCATATTAGGTCAACCGCACTTTAAGTCATTTGGATAATGTCGGATAATGTCGGATGATGTCCGACAGATTTTGTCCGACAATATTAGATGCTGTTAACAGAAAAATCAGCAATATTTTGAGACTGTTTGACGATAAATCTGTCCGATGTTGTTGGATAATATCGGACATCAACTAGCTTGAAACAATTGCTGGCATACATTCGAGTTACTGAGGAGTGGAATTGTATTTAGCGTCAGGGAAAGTACAAGTATCAGAGGTGGCCTATGAACCGAAGCAAAACGGAAATGTGGTCACCAGGTCCCACAATACTGCACAAAGCAACGAAGGAAGTGAGAACCAACAAATACTGAGTGTAATTGCCTGCAAACAAAGACATAGTCAAGACGACACTAATAAGGAGTTGAAACTTGGTGAGAGCTGGATGGCTGTCTTAGTAGAGAAGCCAAACCCGAGTCTAGGCACGGCTAGCACCCGAGTGCTTTCTAAAAGTATAATAAATTAGATAGGTTATTGACTCCCAGTGGGTCGCTATCATACCTCGGTGTTGCATCAGCACGAGCGGGAGCCTTTTGAGATCGACTGCCTCTCCTGGAAGCAGTGATCGTGAGTGGAGGCTTTGGAAAAGATATGAAAGCCGAATACCTGAGAGCTGCGGGCAGATCGGAAATTGGAGTAGCCAAATTTTGCGTGGTAGTGATGTCCTCGTTATTATGAACTACCCTTAATCCAGTGGTTTTTCGTCTAGAACGCGATTATCAGCAACCGCAAGTCGACTCATAGCAGGGAAAAATACTGACCGCTTCACCTGTGCTCCAGTTGTCATCGACGGATTTTCTCTTCATTTCTCTGGAATTCTCTTTCTCCCCTCGCTGGGGATTCTCCTGTCCTTGTAGAGTACTATCCGGGTGCTTTGTCCTATACGACAGTCAATAAAAATCTCTCACAACAATGCAATGGAAATGAAATATTACATACTTTGCACTACATGACTGCTTATTTCCTGTCTTCTTTTTCTCAACTGACGGCCTTGTCAGGAGGAAGCGCCATTTCAATTGGCATGATGTTGGGAGGATTCTCAACGGGGGAGGGAGTGCTATCTATAGTTAGCAAGTGAATGGTGACTGGAAGAGGCTGGGAAACGGCTGCTTCGTCGTCAATGCTCAAGACTTCTGAAGCTAGAGAGTTGTTTATAGGTGAAGAAGCCTCAGCTCCGGATCTAATTCCTAAAGTGGGAGGCTGTGGGCTGTTTTCAACGTCAAGCGCGTTGTTGTTATTGACAGATAGGATATTTTCCAGCGAAATATCCCTGCCAGGCATTGTACCGGGTGATTGCAGCGCAGAACGAGTGGGATCATCAACTGAGGAAATGGATGACTTAGCGGGGGAAGGAACAAATGACCGAACGGTTGGTTCGGCCCGACGAAAGACGAGGGAACCAGTTGTCCCGCCAATTGCTTCAACTAGTGATGTGAGCTCGGAATGCGTCATTTCATCTGGATTGAAGGTTGAGAGAGAGGAAAAATGCTGGTAGCTCTCGAGATACCTCTCGCAACCGTCCGCGTTCTCTAATTCGGTCCACGGGAGATCATCTGCTGTGCGAGGGCATCCAAGACCACTGCTTTTCTCTGGTTCTTTGAATCAGCGTTATTTATATTAGTTGGAAGAGTAACTGTACCCCATGAGCCAATGATAAACCTTCGTAGGAGTTCCTTTATAATTTGTGGAGCCACTTCTTCCACCGCTACTGGTGGAAATATCAGCTCGCCCCCCTCGGTGAGCATCACTTCTGGAACCGTTCCGTCGAGCTTATGGCCTAGTGACACGTAGGTAAATGAAATACGATAAAGTATTCTCTTACGTGGTAATAAATCATTGGCAAACTTCTTGAATGCCTTGTGGACGTGATCTCGGTAGGCTTTGGTCACCACAAGGGCCAGAGGGTTGTTGTTATTTACTTTCTTGTTCGAGGCAAAAGTACTGTCATATCTGAGCTACAGAATATTGATAAAGTGTATCACTCACACGTCCACCTTGATACGATTTGTTTGATCGCGGAATGCCGCAACCACGTAACATACAGCATCTCCAGACTGCCCAGGCTCCCAGCCGAGGTGGTCACTCACAGAATCTTGAAGCTGATATATGATCTCCCTCTGGCCACTAGCACAAAGTCAGAGATATGACCGGCAGTAGAGGCATCATAAACTCACAAAAAAATATCCTCCAAAGTAGGGGGTCCATTTCTCTTCCTGTTCATCTCCTCCGCTTCTGCGGCGTAGTGATCTCGATCCTCCTGAGTTGCATTATTGACTAAATCGGACTTCGCCTGGTGGTAGTGCTTCAGATTGGATTCTCGTGGCTCCGACTCATCGGCCTCACGGAGCTCAGCCATCCTTCTCCCGATTTCTTGACTTTTGGCCTTCGCCATTGAGGCTTTCCAGTCCACTGTACAGGGCTTACGCCTCATACGGCCTCGGTTTCTCTCCTTACCATCCTTCTCAATACTGGACGCGAAACGGGCACGGCAATGTCTGTCCAATTTCTTGGAAATGATTAAACATTGATTATTCTTTTCCGAAAGAAACAACTTACATGTACCCATGCCTCGCTAAGCGCCAGCTCTGAATATTTATCAAAGAATTTCGGGACAACTTCCCGACAAATTCAGTCAATCTGATCCCCTTTGTCGATCGGGGAAGTGTACATGCTTATATATGAGTCCTCGAAAGTACCCAAGAAATTCTGTCATTCGTCGGTCAGTCTCAAAGAAGGCTCGCAAGGGAATTGGTTAGTGACCCTCACTCCTCTGGTCAGCTTTGGCAACATATTCTCTCCGTTGGACGACATATCAGATAGACTTTGAGAGACTTTGAGATATGTGCAAAGGAAGCGGTGGATGGGTGGATAAAGCGCGTTGCGTTACGGGCAGACAGGATACTGTATCACATTCGCCTCACATACAAATACTTTGGCGATCGAGATGAATACTCGTTGGAACCACACGACAGAGCGAGTCGGTCCACACTTATGTCATCCCTGATCTGGCCAAGTGCTATCGATGACATCCACCAGAATTGATATATATGGTCATTTCAGTAGATCAAGAAGAAGAGATGCATCGAGATAGTACCCGGTCGCGCAAAGGAAGTATTTCGTCGATTCCTCTCTAGGTTTGCATTGGCGGCCGAGGGTTCTAGGGGAGCTTAATTGGGATTGACTGATCTCACAACCGAATACGCCAATCATTAACAGCCACTGAGATTCAGGGCTAAAGGCGTGTTGGACACTGCATCATCACTTAGACCTCTCTAGTGTAAGGAATCTAGCCTTTTTTGGGGATTTCCCTGAGTTACAGAAGCTGGACAAGTCCTAGTCCAAACAACAGTCTACAGATGAGGATCGCTGATCTCGAAGCCGCTACTCTCGGCACAAGAGTACGGAGATGATTTATCTCCTTCTAAAAGCTACGAAGTTAGAAGTTGCCCACTACATCTAGAGTAAAGGAATTCGAGTCAATTCAATGGACCTCAGAGCAACTTCGCCTCTTGCATTTCTCGTGTAAATGCCTTGCAGATTCTCATTGTTTTGATTCGAGCCATTGGATCTCCAAAGCATTAAATCTCGGTGGGAATGTGTCATATACGAGAACTCACACAATGCAAGGACTAGTAAGTAAGAACGTCAGAAGGTGCATTACGTAGAGAGATTTCCCCGGATTTCCACCCTGAGCTTGCCTCGAACTGACCAGTTACACATTGGACCACAATGCTCTAACACTGGAAAACACCTCCAAAAGTCCTTCCCCTCCTCGGGACAGCGTACCAGCTGTCTCTCCAAGTGAGTCGGAGGTGCGGGGAAAACACTTTCTAATAGAATACAATTGAATTCTCGAGACATCTTGTACAGCTTCTCATCGACAAATGTGTGCCATTTGTTTGAAGTTCCAGCGCTTGAGTTAGTGTTTGTCCTGGCCTACTAGTTAGCAAGCATTTCTTACATCTCATAAGCTAGGGGCGATATTTATCCTCTGAAGACTGGCTTGCACTCGAATACCGTGTGGTTTTATTGAAGGCGTCGAGCAAGGCTCGGATGGAGTACCTGGATTGTTCCGTAGTTGACTAAGAGGATCCCAACAATCCAAACAATCCAAACAATCCAGCACAACACAGCGAGGAATGAGCCAAATCAGGCGCAACTCGCGAGTGATCCTGACGAACAGTGGAATTGAGCGGTGACCCAGACGAACGAATAGTGATCTTGATGATTGCGTTCAGTGGGGTCAATGACAGTGTAATTAATCACAAAAATTCTTGACCTCGTCTGGGATCGAACCGCAACGCTAACATCACAAAAACTAAAATGTTGCATTGTTGGCAGGGAAACTGATAGACATGTCCCAACACCCTATGAAGCTCAATCCCAGTCAAAACCGGGCTGAGGATTCCCGACGTAAGCTGATAGGCATCAATCCCGCTCAGGAAATGGGCCTCTTTACTGACAATAACTGATGATTTCCGACCGCTTATCAGTCCAGCTCAGTTTGGCTCGATAGATCTCAGTTTATTATAATAATACTACTCGATAATGACAGAGCCTATCTGACAAAGTCCAAGCCCAGGTCGTCTACGTGCATTCATCCTGCCCCGTGCCCATCTGTAGACTACGTATCATATGAGTCATCACACGACTCGATATTGATGAAACACTTGCATAAGTCTCTAGATGCCTAGAGAGCAGAATCAATAAGGCAATCTCACAAGCTGGATAACATGCACTCACAAAAGGGTCGGAGGCAACGTGAGACCAAATAACAGGAGGAAAAGTGCTTAAGGTAATGTGAGAGTTGAGAGCGCTAGTGGTGCGAAAGCAAAGCGAGGGTTGAGAATAGTGTATAAGCAAACTTCGAAGCGGCGATACTGACTGAGAATGATAACAGCGTGCAAATGCGGTACGAGTAATGAAACGAAAGAATCCTGATGCAGAGTTAGCGCTGGTTCTCTTTAGAGAACATGTACCGAGCTAGTAAGCTGGTGAGAGGGGAAACTCTGGGTCAATCTCACAGAAGTCATACTTGAGTTGTTCAAGTTGTAAGCAACGCAGTGTTCAGATTTTGGTGGTGAAATTTGCCAGCCGAAGGCTCGAGTCGACCACAAGAACCGTCCGAGCCTTCAAAGGAACCAGTGGCGTTGTATGCACAGAGAAAGGACCTCAGCTGTGGTGCAAACGTGTATATCACGTTCGGTTATTAGAAGCACAAGAGGATGAGTCCAAAATACGCAACTGATCCTGGCCTGGTTACGAGAAAGCGAGTCATGGGGGCGCAAGTTAGGTGCTTCAAGGCAAAGTTAGGGCGCACAAAAATTGAGTTGTTCATGTGCTTACCATGCATTTTGTTTGTTTCCCGCCCCAACGGAGACTCAGGGAACAGAAGTCAACAACATTGAGAGAATTTTACTAGTTCCCTTTGCTCGCCGTATCCACAAGTCCATCTGGTAGCCTCACAAACAGTGGTAACTGGAGGTACTCCCTTCTTGAAGCCGGCCTTGGCAATGTCTATGAGAATTGACTGAGTCTCATCTTCAGGCAGAGACATGAAGAACACATAAATCAGCGTAAAGATTGTGAAGGTCGTGGCAGTAGTCTATAGAGAGGAGAGGATGAGACGCGACGCGCGTCAATGAGCTTTATTTGGTCTTTGTTTGTACTCACATCAGGCCCACCCTAGCCAATCACCAGTTCATCACATCGACTTGGTAGGTGTTTTCTCAAGCACTCGGACACTTGAAGAAATGGGTTTGCGGCTCATTGAAAGGAAGATATGAGCCAATTAACAAGAACACATGCATTCTTGAGAAGGTCCGGGTGGTTCTTTTTTCCAGGCACACTTAATAGGATTGTATGGACGAAAGGAAGGTTGTGGCAGGGGGAGCAAAGAAAGAGAAGGGTAGTACAGCACAGTTACGGCACTGGTAAATTGAGTCATGGTATACTGATAATCGAGTCAATGGACAGTAGCTGATGCTATCTACATTCTCAAGTTTCATCAGCCGCCATCAGCCGCCGTCAATCTCCCTCAATTTCCGTCAGTATCTCTCACCTAGCTCAGTTCAGCTCAGCCACGTTTTCACTGGGGCTCAATGGTCATCCACTGGTATAGCTTTAGCCCGGTGGTAGTCTTAATATTTCCAAGTAAGATCAAGGGCAAGTAAGGGTTGAATGAGGCTCTGAGACTGTGAGTGGGTGGGGGAAATGCAAAGTCTCGACGATAGATACTTTTAAGTAGAAACTCTTAGATATGATCTATAAGTCTGGCATGCAAACTCTACAGAAATCGTGGGGGCTCAGAGGTCTAATTGAATGCTACTGAGCTCGGTGATCTAGTTCAGCGACTGTAGTCATTGATCTATGAACCGTTCAGGAGGGGCCTGTGTCAATCGGGCCGCGGATCAGTGATGATTGCCGTGATCTAGGCAACAAAAGGGCCGTTCAGGAGGGATGACAATAGACTTGATTGTTCCTTGTTGACCTTTCGGTGCACCCTCGACAATGATTATCAAAAGGCCTTCCAGATGACATGAATTGGTGGTTTTCTGTTTTTGATCTGACTCTTCACAAGATGCATGACCGAAGTCCTCGTGAGGAACGACTTGCCGAACGACACCGCATATGC
>JANIEX010000091.1:0-64455 GCA_027627405.1 Leucocoprinus birnbaumii
TGTTGAGTGATTTGCTTTGATTTTGCGTTTTGTGGACTGGGTTTGGATTGGTTTTTTTTGTCGTGTTGGGAAGGACTGGATACAACATACGTCTCTTTTTTCTTTGGTGCGAACTAATATCTCTTTTAAACGTCTTTCGGTTTCTTTTTCATGTGATTATATTGGGACTTTTGAATGCTTGCTTCATGTTACTAACGCTTTTCTTCTCTCTTTTTCTGACATTGTGCATTTTAGTTGATACCATGCATTTTTTTTCGTGACTTTTTCTGTCCGCTCTTTTGACGCTCATCACTTTTTTGAATACCAGTGCTTCCTGTTCTTCAGTCATCCCCCACTCCGATGTGCATATATCGCATAGACTTTATTCGGATTCTTACCTGGACGGGACATAGCTTTATCTTATTTTATTCTACCTCTTTTTCAATATTTCTTTCGGGATTCTCTCCCTTTTGGTGTCGAGATTAATCTCCTCCATCCCTGTCCCTCACTGCATCTATCTATCTCTAAACTATCTCTCTGAGATTTCTCGTTTATTTGACGAGAGAGCTGCGTCCTTGTCCATGTCATTACGTACGCCCTGCTACTTTGTTGGTCGTGTAAGATATTGGTAGTAGGTTTCTGTTTATACGAAGTAGTACATA
Source organism: Leucocoprinus birnbaumii (assembly GCA_027627405.1). Taxonomy (NCBI): domain Eukaryota; kingdom Fungi; phylum Basidiomycota; class Agaricomycetes; order Agaricales; family Agaricaceae; genus Leucocoprinus; species Leucocoprinus birnbaumii. Next base: position 642 of record JANIEX010000091.1, read on the forward strand.
AAGTCGTCCTAGCCCCGTTTATACACGCACGTTTATTCACTCTCTACAGATATCCGGGAACGTTCAACGTTTCTACGTACTAATGAGCTTCTGCTTCAACTCCTGCATCGCATCCTCGGAATACACAAGCGCTTGCACACGAGAACCCGCTCCGTTAAGCTTTTGCGATGATTTTTGAGTGGATACTTTGAGGATGATTGATTTGTTGGCGTCGCCTATTGTGAAGGTGTCATATTTGACCTTGCGGAATAGGACTCGACGGATGCCGAAGCCGTTTTTGAGAGCGAGCTGCTGAATGAGACTAGAGAGTTTCGATGCGTTGATCTGGGGAGATGAATTGAGTCGAGGGTCTTGTAAATAAGGAGTAAAAGTGAACTCACACGAGCGAGTAGGTCTTTGAAAGGAGAACTCCAGTTCACGTCAACTACTGTTCCTCCACCTTCCAAGAGAAGTTTTCTGAAGTCGAAGTGGTTGACGAGGTCGTAGGTCTGGTTGTCTTGGATTTCGTGTATGAGGAGCGATTCTAAGAGCTGGAAGAATGAGTCGCGGAGGTTTCGGTATTGGATTAGGTGGGACGATGTGAGTGGGGTGAGGTTCCATGACAGTGTTGGTTTTGGTGTATGATTCTCATCTAAAATGGTGTCAATGATGGGTCTAACGGATGAGTAAAATCAGTTGAATAACTCACCTAGTCGGACGTCATCTAACGACTGCATCACATGCCGCAAAAGTCTCGGACTGCTATTCCATATACAAAATCTACCCGACCGAGTTGGATCTTGTAAAAAGTCCATAAACGACGCATGATGAAATGTAAGACGATCAGGATCGACTTTCATAACCGTATACAGCGATCGACACAGTGTGAAGAATTGGTCTTGGGGGAGGTTGAGTAGGTTGACGTAGGTCATGGTTTGCATGGATTGCGTTGCGCTGGTAAAGTTGAGTGTGGTGGAGAGGAGGATGAGGAGGGTGGTTTGGAGGTTTTCTGGGCTGAGGTGTTGCAGGATGAAGGTGTAGATGAGGTCTAGTGGTGAATCTAGCGGGGCCTCGATTTCGTCGTCAGCTTGAGTTTGCGATGCCAACTGTAAGACATCGCCTAAGTGTTCTGTGGGTGAGGCAGAATCCTCAGTGCCCTCGATGTAGAGAGCGATGGCGTGAGCGCAGGCGAAATGGCCAGAGGAGAATTTGACAAGGGTGCGAAGGTCCTTTCCTGATGGCCAGGTTTGATCAAGAGCATGTTTTTCTCTGACCTCTTTTAACCTCGATGCGAGGAAGAGGTAGATCTGAGGATTGAGTTCGCGGGAGATGGGGAGCTCGAACTCGACAACCAGTGATTTGATATCAGGGTGGTTGAAAGTGGAAACGAGGTGGGGTTCTAGGCGGCTGAAGAAGATCCAGCGGAAGGGTGTATCGTCGTCGTGGAGGGATTCAGCAACAAGGAGAATTATTTCCCTTTGTGCGCCTTGGCCTTTACATTCGTCTAGGCCGTCAATGAAAATGGCCACCTCGGGAAGAAGTTTGCCTTCCTGCTTTAACGCGCGGATGGGGAAAACGATCAGCTCGAAGAACTGGTATCGCAAGGATTTCGTGACGATGGTAGGATCGAGATAGATTTTTCTGTCGAGAAAATCGCCGAATTCTGGGTACTTCACTGCGAGTTGATAGGCGAGTGAAGTGAAGAATCGACTGGGATCGTCGCGGTAATTTGGGCGCGAGAAGAAGAATGATGCGCCCAGCACGTCTCCCAGCACTTCAGCAGTGGTCTGGGCCACAGAAGACTTGCCGACTCCTGCTGGACCTTTCATCCAGGCCAACCGTTGAGGGTATTGTGGGGTTGCGCCATTGCACCACTTCGTGAGTAAATCTATGTATTCTTGGCGGGTTCCTGGGTGGCATAGCGGGGGAGGGTACCGTTCTGAGGAGTCGTAGCTGCTCCCATGAAGAGCATACGTGGACAACGTGAATAAACCTGGCAATTGAATTGATCAGGGTTGCAGGTGGATACTTAAAGGGGATCTCGTACCTGCTCCGTAGGACCCTCTGGAGTCGACCTCATTCAGCGGCAAGAAATTAATAGTGTCCGCGTGGTCGAGATGCTGACTTTTGCTGCGTTTATGGATGCCGCCATTGTACTCGGCGTGGCCATTGACAGTTGCGTGTGATCTGTCGAGGCTAGTGGAGCTGGCGTCGTCTAATTGGAAATCATGGAAATCGGGTAGATATTGCATAGTGGGAAGACCGCCGGCTCAGGCAGTGGAGGACTCAAGGGTTCGACCAGACGACTGGAAGATTGAGTCTTTGAGAGGTCTATATACAACGTTGGTGAAGAGGAAGAGAACGAGTGGGAATGAGAACATGGGATATTATAGACTGGAGGCTGGGAAAAGGGCGCAGAACGCATCATTACAAGGTATCACTGATCCCATCTTTACCCCTTGACTGTTACTTCGACATCAAGTGATCCCAACAAACGCTCAGCACAATGATACTGCTCTAGCTGGACGTTTGGGCTTTGCTACTTCGCCGCCCAGGAACTGTTTTCTAAGCTGCGAGTGGATCTCAAGAGTGCCTTGTTCGTGCCTCAACTATGGGACATTCCGCCTCGATCGCGAAGCAATAGGTGATCCCAAGCAACTGGCACGCAGCATTAGGTGACTACAATTTCTACGGGTTTCATGTCACTTCTTTCCTGATGGATCAATACGTTTCTCCACAGAGAGAGAAATTCTGTGGAGAGGGAAATTATGAAAAGGGCGCTTTCGTCCCAGGATATCGAATTCAGGATGAAGGGTTGGCTGGCACGAATGCATCCTCTCTTCTCGAAAAGTGCCTCATATCGTACTAAACAGCTTGATCCAATATTTTCTTCCTACCAGAATTTCGAAATGGATGGGAACTCATGGCACGCCTTTCTCGCAAAAGCTAAGCGGATTACATCGAATCCGCCGTTGCTCAAACCTTGGCTCGACTTGTTCGCAGCATCCCGACACCAGGAAATTACGCACGGAATATTGGTCTTAATCATCTGAATGCAAAGAACACGTGGACGATGTCGCTGAGCCCTGGCAAGTATGGGTCCGCGTAATGGATGAGGAACACTCTCGGGTTCTCGATGAACTGGCGCAATGTTATACTGGGTTACTTTGCTCACTGGCGGGACTACTCCAAGTAATGATCTCGACTTCGAGCTCGGTCTCTCGTCAAGCTCTACCCTCTCTGATACGTCAAGTAACATGGCACGACCACTACAAGCTCGGATGTTATCAATTTATCATCGATGGCGTCAATGTCCCTGCGACCTCTCGGATCAGCTCTGAACATTTCGAAATGAACGATATTTCTTTAATTCGGGATCGTGTATTAGTGATGAGGAACTGGATATCGAAGACGACGAGCCATTATGTGATATCGAATCACTTCAAACATGCTGCAGCCCAAGTTCACGTCATACGAAAATGCTCCCCATATATTGGACCCCGCGCAGAAAACGGCAGAGGCTAAACCAGCAGATGTATGCTGAAGCTCAAAAGCTTGGTGGTTACCCCTTCTCGAGACATGGATTTGCTTAAGATTCTTTATAGGGGAGTGTTGAATGCACAGCGACAGAGGCGATCGTGAGCGCTTCTCATCAACTGACTCCTTTTTCTACAAAGGTGAGCCCGGTAACTCCCTTTGCTCTGCTGTAATTTTGATCCCTTCGCTAATCCTGTCTCTGGTGTTATCACTTTTTACAGGACCGTAAACCTTCCACGTGGTAAATGACCGTATGTTCACAGTGAACTCAATCACACAAAAACGGACTGCAACTGCGATAGGCGCCACGGCACTCGTGAATCTTGCCTTTGCAGATACTGGACTGTATGCTACTTTAACAGATGGAGCACTCTAGAGATGCTTACGAGTCCTATTAATTCATTTAATACCGTCGCAGACGAGGCCGCATAGTTGGGTGGGTTAGCCATCATCACATACGTCACTCTCCAGTGAGAGATGTATATCTGCTTCGCGCCCTTACGTCCATTCCCATGGATTATAGATGCGAATATTTTCTCTGTCTCACGCAAGCCTTCTATGATAACGTTCTATCAAAGTGCTCCTTGATAAGAATTGACCTCTCAAATTAACTAGATCTCCAGTGCTGCGTGCCCGAAGCTGTCGGCTGACCATGACTTTAAGGCTGTATGCAATGGTGTAATTATATATGCGGGTCTACGACTTCTCCCTCTGATGAAGTCTGATGGTCATCGACAACTTTGTTTCCTCTACAGAATGGTTTCTTGGCCTTGAACGCACTTGTGCTTGTTCTCACAAGAACAACTTCCTTCGTTGCATTTCACTTGTCCTAGCCTTGGCTTCTCTTTATCACTGAAGTTATTTCTGCCCTTATCATCTCAGTGGCGATTGAGACTAAGCGGCCTTTAGCGTCGGACGTATGAAGTTCAATCTTAATTGGTCTCCACTTGGCTGGTGGAGCTTTAGAAGCTATATAGATCAGTTGTCTGATACAGCGGGCAGCCTGAAATCCACCTCTCTCAACGTTCAACCTCAGCAATCCTGTTGGCGCAATGGAGAGCATTTCTAAGCAGGAAATTGACCATGTGGACAAACTTGAACCACTGGAGGGGACACCCAGTGAACATTCGCTCGCTGTTAACCCAGCAGCGCCCAAAGATGATACCCGAAGAAGTCTTGAAGTGCATGAATCCCTTTTATCTATTAGCAGAAAATGACGGATATCCCGACAGAGCCGACATATTTCTCTCTTAGCGATTGGAGGTATACTTATATGCTATCTGTTAAATGTCCTGAATTCCGAGGTCTGTGACAGGGTCAATCGGAACTCTACTTTTTGTTCAGATTGGCACACCCCTCGTTCAGGGCGGACCAGCCGGCATATTCATTGCATTTGTCCTATGGTCGACGACCATCCTCGCATCTAACAATTGCCTAGGTGGGATTGGGTGGTGATTCTGATTATTAGTTTCTGATTTGGGCTTGCAGCTGAGATGGTGGTTTGGATGCCTATCTCTTCCCCGTTTGTATGCTCCAGTCCCCGAAGGCGAATCTTCCCATTTCCTAACTGGGAATTCCTCAGATCCGTTTTATTGATCGCTTTGTCGATCCGGCGCTGGGCTTCTGCGCAGGATGGGTCTACTTCCTTGCTCAAGCCACAGCGCTCCCTTTTGAGATTGTGGCGTTCAATTTACTCCTACGTTATTGGACGGACAAAATACCTGTTGAGGCCATGTCTACTGCGCTCATACTCATCTATATGTGAGGTCGTATCTTGAAAAGTCTTTTCCTTGCATCTGAAAACAGTCGGTAGCCTCCTCAATTTCTTTGCTGTGAAGTTTTATGGAGGTACGTGTTTCGTGTTGCCTTGATGACAACTGGCTCACATATAATCAAAAGAATCGGAGTTCTGGCTAGCTATGGGCAAAGTCATTCTAATGGCAGGCCTCATCGCCTTCACATTCTTTGCTATGATTGGCGTCAACCCTCTGCACGACAGGTTTGGGTTTCGAAATTGGAAACGTGAGTTTGCTGCCTTCATGATCAGGTTACCCGACTGAGGAAGACCCAAGCCGAAAACGTTTCGGGAGCCCCATTTGCCGAATACATCACCACTGGACCTTTAGGCCATTTCCATGGATTTGCTGCCTGTGTGATCCAGGCCGCATTGATTATAATCGGTTAGACTGATCCATCGTGTCTGAGACTAGGAAGCCTTCTCATAGTCCTTTTATCAGGGCCCGATTATGTAGCAATCGCAGCGGGTGAAGCCAAAGACCCGCGAAAAACGATGCCTCGTGCTTTCGCCACAACAGTACATCGTCTCGGGTCTTTCTACATTCTTGGCGCCCTTTGCGTCGGAACACTACTCCCATACAACGACCCAGACCTCGTCAAATCTGTCACTGATCCGGAGCCTGGGGTTGGTTCTTCACCGTTCGTTATAGCTATGCATCGCCTAAATATCAAGGTGTTGCCTGATATTGTGAATGCTTTGGTTCTCACCTCAGTGTTCTCTGCTGGAAATACGTATTTTTACATCGGAAGTCGGACCCTTTTTGGGTTGGCTTTGGAAGGCAAAGCTCCTAAGTTTTTGGCCAAGTGCAACAAGAAGGGAGTGCCGGTATACACTGTGGCGGTTATGGTTCTTTTCTCTCTTCTGAGTATGCTTCTCAAAAGGGATGATTGCTGTAGCACTTTGCTTACAAGTCAAAACAAGGTTTCATGCAGGCTTCAGAGAAAGGAACGGTCGTACTCAACTGGTAGGCGAGTCCCTCTGCACAAGTGATGCTCGAAGTTAAAGATGAACAGGCTGTTGAATTTACTTTCATCGGCTGGCATTCTTGTTCGCGCCTTCACCTCCCTTGCGTACATACGATTTTACAAAGTGGGTAATCCGATCGTGCACAGTATGCTGTCTGAAAGTATATACTATTTTCAGGCCCTGAAAATTCAAGGAAAGGACAGAAATCAATTACCTTACCGCTCTCGTCTTCAGCCGTTCTTGGGGTTTGTGACTACGCAACAGCCCAGAATTATGCCAGACTGACCGTTGGTTAGATACTACTCGATGATTGCAATGATTTTCATTGTAATTGTATACCAATATCCCCTTTTCTTGAAAGGCCGGTGGAACACGAGTACATTCATATTCTCGTATGGAGTTTTTGTGATTGTGCCGGTTCTCTATCTCGGGTGGAAGTGGTGGAAGAAAACCAAGGTATGCATATCCAGGAACGTCTCCACCATCAAAGCTACAGCGTCCAATCCTTGGCGTTTTACAGATCATTCCTCTTTCCGAGATAGAGTTTTTCGAGGAGGAGCGCATGGAACTAGATCGAGGAAGCGGTTTTAGTAGGCATTAGCACATAAGAACCATAAATGACGACATGAATTCTATCAATGGACTTGAAAGTGGCATTTGAATCTGTGGGATGTTGGCGAACATCAGAACGATATCCGGGAACGCTCCATGCCGAGCATCAGAATATCACGCAGCGCCCGACACAATCGCCTATACTTTTTCCGTCCTCAACGTCATTTCAGGCCTTAATGCTCCTGTTAAACTCACCTCGCTATTCATTTTCTTCATTCTTTCTTCCCCTATCTAACCATACATGGAGAGCGGTGGGACACTCAAGGAGCCCCGCCTCTTGAAGCGCGAGTCCCGACAGAGCAATGTGGAGCTCACCAACTGGGAAAAGAGCGCCGAGGTTGACCAGCCTCATTCTGCCAACCACACCCAGCGGAAGCTCAAAGTACGTCTGGGTCTTGCAATCGTCTCTTGGATCAAGCATTGCTCACGACCCTTCAACGTCAGAATCGACACATCCAGCTCATTGGCATCGGAGGTACGCTCACCTCTCACAGAAGGCACTATCGTTGTCGCTGAATCGCATGTTACAGGGACCATCGGAACAGCATTATTCGTGCAAATAGGAGCATCGCTGACGAAAGGAGGGCCAGGTGAGTGGTCTGGACTACGCTGAAAGTACTGATGCGAGCACGAAAACTTCAGGCAGCCTCTTCCTAGCATTCACGATATGGTGTACCTTCATCATGGCTGTCAACAACTGTCTATGTGGGTTCACTTAGGTCAGGATCCAGCCCTCGTGTGCTCACTTGTACAGCCGAGATGGTTTCGTGGATGCCTATCCCCTCTCCTTTCGTGAGATACCCCTCTAAATTTATATCGAAGAGACGTCACGTCTGACACCCTCACCAGATACGATACGCCGACCATTTCGTGGATCCCGCGCTCGGCTTCGCTGCTGGAATCAACTTCTTTGTATTTGAAGCCGCTCTGATACCCTATGAGATAGTGGCTTTCAACGTCGTTCTCAAGTTTTGGACAGATAAGATACCTTTGGCGGCAGTAATATGTTTTGTGATGGTAACATACGCGTGAGTTTTCAGGTTAGGCGAAACTAGCCCCATGTGTATTGATCCATTGCTGCTAGTTTCCTGAATCTATTTGCAGTGAAATATTATGGAGGTATGTTGCTACTCGATAATAATGCTCCACCATTCACGATACGACGTACTAGAATCTGAATTTTGGTTGGCTCTCGGCAAGGCTATCCTGGCCACAGGCTTGATAATCTTTACATTCATCACCATGGTTGGCGGAAATCCGCACAAAGATGTGTACGGTTTCCGCTACTGGGATCGTGAGCTAGAGATTTCCGACTCGCCTTTGTCTTTACTGATGGTCCCATGTCAGCGTCGAGCGTTTCAGGGGCACCGTTCGCGGAATACATCCATGAGGGCAACTTGGGACGATTTCTGGGTTTCCTGGCTTGCTTAATCTCGGCTTCGTTTACAATTGCTGGTCCAGATTACGTCGCAATGACTGCTGGCGAGGCGCAAATGCCTCGAAAAGTCCTCCCAACCGCATTTAACAGCGTTTTCTACCGACTTACGACCTTCTTCGTCCTTGGCTCACTCTGCGTCGGTATTGTTGTACCGTACAATGACCCCGATCTCCTTCGTGCAATCTCCGATGCGCGTCCTGGCGCAGGTGCTTCCCCATATACGATTGCGATGAATAGATTGGGGATTCCTGTCCTTCCACATATTGTTAACGCCCTCGTCCTCAGTGCAGTGTATTCAGCAGGGAACAGCTATGTCTACTGTGCTAGCAGAACACTGTATGGCTTGGCTTTGGAGGGTAAAATGCCTCGTTTCTTGACCCGCTGTACCGGCCGAGGCGTACCAATATACTGCGTCGGAATTACACTAGCTATCTCTGCATTGGCTTTCCTACAACTCTCCCAAAGTGCATCTATCGTATTAACTTGGTGTGTGACTTAGATAAATTGAACGGGCGACGAGGATACTGATCATTGCCTGAAGGTTTATTAATCTTGTTACTGCCTCACAACTACTGAACTACGCCACTATTGCATTTACTTATTCTCGGTTTTATTCAGTATGTAACTCAAAGGATAACCCAGAGGGATTTCACCAGCTGACACAAATCTCATCTAGGCATTGAAGAAACAAGAAATCTCTAGAGACTCGCTTCCACACAAGAGCTTCTGGCAACCATTCTCAGCGTAAGCTATTCCCTTCCGGAGACGGCGGAATGCAGACTTAGGCGACATGAGTTATTACGCATTTGCAGGAACTACGACAATGGCCTTTGTCGGTGGCTACACAGTCTTCCTTCCAGGAAACTGGAGCATTCCTTCATTCCTCTTCTCATACACCATGATTGGTATATGTCCTGTCTTATTTGCTGCCTGGAAGCTGATTCACAAGACGAAAGTGTGTACATATACGATTCTCCGCCGGGATATATTCTCACCTTGATCAGTGGCGAAATCTAGAAAAGGTCGATTTCTTTGAAAAAGAACGCCACGAGGTGGACCAGTATGAGCGTTCCTCGGCAGAACAACAATGAAAAGGAGGTGCTCCTCTACAGTATCAAGTTATGTTGTAATTATGAGTACAGACTTGGTCTGACAGGACAGCGGATGAATAGTGTACAAGTGTATTATGATCAATCAAGTCACGAGGATGCAGGAGGATCAGCAGCGCTACGACCCTCCGTACGAATACCATACCCATAACCACCACCAGGTGCTCCGGGAACGTCTCCGGGCCCCTCGTAGTACATGGTTGAAACGTCGTAATTGCCTGTAAAATCCCATCAGTAAACATCAGGAGTAGATGGACTAACTTCGCACCAATGAACTTCCAGCCATCTTCCTTCACGTGGTAAAGGTTACATGTATTACCAGAGAAAGCATCACGATGGCCAGCAGCAAAGATGCTTCGTCTCCCAAGTTCTTGTGCTTCCTCGTCTGTCAGGTCCCAACGATACCCTTGGTCCAAAACACCGTAGGCAAATGTACTGCCTGACCCGACGGAGAAGAGATCTCCTTTGAGACGAGTACCGTCAGAGTCAACGTAAAACACTGCCGGTCCTGTCTTGTCCCATCCACAAATCATAGTTCCCTGTATCATAGTATTAGGATTTAGAAAGCTCCAATAAGAGGTCGGCACACGAACCATACTCAATCCCATTCCCTTGTAGCTGTACACCAGGTTACTCAAGTACTTGCTAGCAGCTGATACTGAGATCCGTTCACGATTGCGGAGCTCGTGTAGCCTGCAGTGCATGCCCAGATATGTTTCCCAGAACTGACAGTCAGCTATCAGAAAGTAGAGATGAACATCAAGCTCCCGAGGTGAACACTGGAGTAAACATACCTGCGCCTCCAGCCATGGTTCCCAATAGATATGGGTTGATCTCGATGACCTTCTTTACAGTACCAGAAGCTAATGTCTTGATAAGAGGCAGCTTTGAGGGGAAGTGTGAACGGCTGACCAATGTAGCTTCCTGCTGTTGCTCGCGAATCTACGGCAACGATAACACCACCCTGGAACCTGAAAGCTAACGTCGTTGTACCATGCTGGATCTTGATTTTGCAGCTAGGATCTGCATGGTCATCGGTGTGTAGTCGAAGGAAGGCAGCTGGCTATACACAAAGATAGTGTTCAATGCTATATATCTTGTGTCATGGAGGAAATGCGCACATCTGGGACCGCAGGAACCGTGAAATTAGGGATGCCCTTGATCATATTGCCAAAGCCGCCTTGTGAGCCCCATGCAGCATCGGAATATTCATCTTCATCCGCTGCAACGAGCTTTTGAGCTCTCTTTAGTTGAGAAACCGCGCTATGGGTCGAAAACTTGTTGACAAAAGTGTTCATGGAGGGATAAGATGTTGAAGGTGACGCGGCCGCGTTTAGATGAGGCGTTACGCGTACGACTGATCAGCTATTTGGCATGGTCGTGACACACAAACAATGATTGCATCATTCTGGAAGCTGAATTTGGCACTTACAGCGTTTTGACAACTTTTTGACTGATCTTGAGGCCTAGACGGCCTGAAGTATGGGATTGGTATACAGGGCCTTACACGGCTGCGGAGTCACATTTCGCTAACATGAGTGCCTCTCAATGTTCTGGGTTGGACTTTTTTTTTCAGACCCCTGTCGATTGAATGGCGCCGCAAATCACTTCCTGAATTCAATGGATAGTATGGCACACATCTTAGGACCGCCTGCGACAAGGGCTTAGAATTGGCGAGAAATGTATGGATTTATAAGGATGTATTATACTCGACCATCAAATTCCCTCTCTACTGGCCTTTATCGATACAGAGTCGAATGCGTATTAGCCCATTGTTTTGGGATAAATGAGCGCAAATCCTTCTCTATATACTCCTTTGGAATACCCTCCTTCGCCGCATCCTCAATCGCCATATTCATGACACGAATATACTCCGTCTTCGGCGGACCATAACAAACTCTCTGAACGTCAATGTAGACCAGCATCTCGATATCCTTACTCGTTGCAACTTCCTTGTCCCCCAAGAAAGTGACCGTCAGGTACTTCTTGACGTAGCTATTGGGTACTTCTTCGAACCCGTCGAGGCTCATCTCGTCGGATTGAGAGAGCTCATAAACAAGGCCATACACCGTGTCTCCTCGTGACTCCATAATGTTAGCGTAGCCTCTTTCGCAGATGAACCATCTCCTACGGGGAAGAGGAAGTAAGTGAAGCTGCTTATCAATAAATAGACTTCATCTCACTATCACTGACCAGTTGATGAGGTAGCCGACACCGATAAATTTGCTCTGAGGGCATCGACGAGCCATTTGCTCGAGCCACATATTAGTGCCATAGCCGAAGTAAATTGTTCGACGTTGACTTTGGAACATTGTTTTGTTGGGTGGGTGTTCAGTGGCGAGGATATGGGTGCGTTATAACATTACCAACTTCAGCCACTCGTGCTAAAATAAATATCACTTGATCCATTGGGCCGTGGCAGCGCGGTAGACATCAGTAAACTTGGCGGCACCATCATGTCAGGTGAGCGCGATGCCTTTTGGAGTAGCAGTAGTTCGGAACCATAATTCTATTCTTGGACTACTATCGGTGATTTCAAGCAAATGACCGAACAAAATAAGCTGTGATCACCAGGGTATCTGTACTTCCTTCTTACCCTTCTATCCAGAGTTATTGTTCCTAGTGGTCAAGAGTATCTTCGTATCTATAACGACGCCATAATTGGTCTTATTTGTCTAGTTTCTAGAACATGCGCGCTGTGCAGTGGGTCAACCCAACCGATGTCCAATCTTCGATATGACATACTGACATTTTTTTTCTCCAGGTATTCACGGACTTGTGTCTAAACGCTGTCTCTTTGGTCCGTTCAAGCAGCATGCCCACGTTCATTTACCAATAAACGTTTTGCTTTTCACCGGTAAGAACGCACAATCATGAAAGCTGGCTTTTTTTTAACTGACAAAGGAAAAAGAATCAGCCATATGTCAACAACTGATGGACCGGCTTCAGACAAGCAAAGCGCCTAGTCAAAGCTTCCCTAGTACATGGAAAGGGCAAGGATAGCAGAATTTTCCGTGGTTTCCGTGGATTTTTACAGCAATTCTGTGATGTCATTACCATAAGACGGTAAGTCGTCTATCATATCCAACGCCCATCAAGAAGTTCCGACTTTTTTGGAATGGAATGAGAACACGGATACATTTATCCATATATTTCACTGGAATCCCTGCCTTGATATTATCTGCCACTATCGTCATTTTTTTCGATGGATATACTTTTTTGGCGGTCTACCTTGAGGCAATTGCTCATGAATATAAATCAACGCCTCCATCTTCTATTGACGGCGAGATTTTAGTTCCGATAAAGATTGTGATGTGAGTGATATTCCTTCTGAATTCCTTCTGATAGCCTTCGAGAACACCTTCATACCCGTGAAGGCTGGTTTCGTCGGACTAGGATAACTCAATAATGAGAGCGCATGCTTATCGCCTGACGACCGCTTGATGTTCACGTAGCCTGACTCGTTGACGAGGCAAATCATGCGGAGGTATAGAGCTCAACTACATCATCCTCATTGATAGGGTAGTACACGTTGGTTTACCAGCCTTTAGACATGCGATGACTAGGTATGTGATTTCAGGACAGCGAGAATTCATTCCATTCAGTCACATGTTACTTCCAAAACCCAAATGTGCTTGTCTCTGAAATTCTCTGAACCATGCTGTTGGAGAGTTTGCGCGAAGTACTGTATCGTTTCGACCGGATGTTCACATAATCCGTAATCAGCCCCAAAAATGAACCTAAATATGTTTTAGTCATCCGTAATCCGGCCCCTTCAATGCCTAATTTGGAAATGTCAGACATAAGATATGTTTTTCTTCGCTTAAAATGGGTCTATTTCGTGCCAAAAATAAGAGAAATCGGCCATTCCAGACATTGTACACTCCTGTCAAAGCTTCCCAGAGGGAATACAGGGCATAAAATGAGGTTTTGCTCATCAGAGATATGTTGTGAACTGAGAACATAATGAACTTGAAGCGTAATCCGTAATACCCAGTGAACATCCGGTCGAAACGATACAGTACCTGAACAGCAAGAACAGACTACGCCACATGATTTGGAGTTGAAAGCACGAATTAATGACTCTTCTGTCAATTCACAGGTTTTCTGATAGCAATGAACTCCGAGTCATATCCAGTCAATCGTGCAGTCCATCCAAGCGGCCTTGACTGGGTAATCGGAGTTTGTGGGAGGCTATTAAAGCTAAGGGCGCTAAATTAAGCCTTTGATGTGTGGCTGTGTTGCTTACACAATCAGCCAAAAATCTATTCACAGCTTCCCGTTAAGCCGCTGGCCCCTTCCAGACTCCTCGCCGCACACACGACCAAGGATCATCAGACGTGAGGTCTTTCTTTATCCATCCAAAACAATGGCAGAACAACCAAGGGAGAAGGCCTGGCCTGCTGCCACAGCTGTGTTGACGAACCAGGTGACAGGACTCGAAATCCGGGATACCGGAGTTTTCACTCACTAAGCTCATCTAGATTCTCGACCTTGTTCAACAGGCGACCTCCTACAAGCAGATCAAGAAGGGTGCTAACGAAGGTATGCTAGTGCTCTCAATTGGAAGATACCTTATCTGACTTTGTACAGCTACCAAGACCCTTAACCGTGGTATCGCGGAAATTATCATCCTCACCGCAGACACTGAGCCTCTTGAAATTTTGCTTCATCTTCCTCTGCTCTGTGAGGAGAAAGTAAGAGGTTTTCCCCCATACTTAACAGTTTTCTGACATTGGTTATCAATAGAACGTTCCTTACGTCTTCGTTCCCTCAAAAGCTGCACTAGGACGTGCCTGCAACGTCTCTCGCCCAGTCATCGCGGCTAGCATCACCTCTGGTGATTCCCAATTGTCTAGCCAAATCCAGACAATCAAGAACGAAATTGAGAAGCTCCTCTATTAAGTACACTGCACTTGTAGAATCTTAATGTTTTTTGTTCGTGACACCCCTTAATATATCCTCTTGGGGTCCCATTATTCGGGAAAGCACTGTGCACCGCTATGCTGGTTTTGTTGGATGTAGCCCGTCAGGAAGGAACAGTATATGGCATGTTACTATGATTGTATTAAGAATTGACCAGACACCGCAAGCTGAACACAGGAAATAGAACCAAGAGGAAAGCGAAAGCAACAGGTAGCTATTTGGGTATATTCTCTCGGGCTTGTTGACGAACTCTCCGCCTAGAAACGATCAGCAAGAACTCGCGGAAATGGTAGCTTAGTACTCACTCGTATGCCACCTTGTCATTCCTTGAAGAAGGATATCAAGGTCAATTTTGTAAACCAGAGTAAACGCAATAAGAACACACTTAAACATCGTATAAGCATCGCTCTGAGCAGGATCGTTTACATTAGGATCATCCAGAAGATCCTGGATGCCTAGCAAGATCTACTCTGCAGATGAGGATTGGTCACGGGATGGCATTGCCAAAACGCTTACCTGTTTGATCGTAATCGCAGGCTTCCATGATTTCTCTTCGTCAAGGATGGACAAACAGACGGTTCCCGAGGGATACACATTAGGGTGAAACAATGGTGGCGTGAATTTGCCTGAGGGATCGTGAGTCATCTGAGAGGGTTCTCTGAAGGTCAACTGTACGTACATTTCGGTGGCTTCGAGGGATAATCTAGGGGAAGAACCGCAGTTCATTACCAGCAGAACGGTGCAATACAAACAATGACATACCTTCAGGGAATGTCATTGTTAGTTTGTACAATCCACCTTCCCAAGGTGTCTATGGAGGGAATAATAAGCTTCATATCTCCCGGCATTGACGCGTAGGCTCACGCGCCAAACGCGCCTCTCAAGCAAGGGACTTACGTTTGATTTTCCTGGGATGCCAACCTCCCACTCCATCAAGTTCATCGAGCCGTCCTGACCCTTTGTTGGCTTCGCAAAAAAACCCTAGTATTCGAGAAGTTCATGATCAATGACGAGCGCCAAAGAGTGAGATTCCAGATATGTAGACAAGCTCCAAAGAGAGCATGCAGAATACTCAGAGGCAGGAGCACCCGAGCAAGGCCAATCAGAGCCAAACCAAACCAACCCTTCCAAGGAGAACCTCCGCACTGCGCAGGCAGACGAGTGGGCTCCGCTTATTACGTTTGAACTCCGCGAGTACTCACAAAGGGATGGTCCTTCCGCCATTGCTTGCGTTCTTCAGCAAGCCGCATTTGACATATTCCCGGCATGTTGAGTATTTCTTTGAGGGTGAGTGTAGGCGATGGCTACAACGCGGCTAAAGGGAACGTGCACTGGCAATGAGCTTAGGCGCGCTAAGCTTATATTAGTGCTTAGTCAGCATGGTTGATCGCATCAATATCAATCAAAGTCGAACTTCGTCACTGGGAGTCAGATCCAGAGTCTTGAGAAAGCTTGAGAATCAGCGCTATCCTATTGATTTTGACGCATGGTCTCTTTCGGCCTCGTCAAAGTTACATTATCTCTCTCTACTGTGCAGCTCGCTCGGTGCTCCTCCTAGATTACAACAAGTGATCTAGTTTTTCTGGCGATCATAGTAATATAAGTCTATGTTCAATTGCTTTATCTTCAGCACGTCAGCCTTGCTACCTCAAATTGAGCGGTGCAGTGTGCACCCTGTCCCCTACTTCCTCCTCCTTTCAAAAGAAGCCGACAACGAATAAATGCTACCCTATGGCTCTTGTCCTGAGAAAGGAGAAAAGGGAAGGAGGAGGAAGGAGGGTAGGGGGGATCGGTCGGTGGTGGCTCAGGTCACCGAGAAGTGCCATAAGAGAACATGCCCTTGTTCTTATTTTCTTTCTCGCAATTTTTATACGACCCCTTTTCCCGTAGCCACTCCCGATTTTTGAGATTTGACTTTAGGATGAATCTGAAACGCAGCACGTGTAATCCAATCCGTCGCTGCTCCCCATAAAATAAGGGCTTGAGGCCGTATACCATCAGTAGACAGACTGCAAGTTGACAATCAGTGGTAACACTGGTATTGTTGGAACTTAGGACTCCGAACTTGGTTAGAAATTTCAGACGTGATTTGATTGAGTATTTTATAGGGCAAACCTTCAATTCAAGCACAGATTATACGCGCATCGACTTGAGCCATAATATTGTAGCGCCTACAGAGCTTCGCTTCCACCCGAGTGCAAATCTATCTAAAAATAGAACTCCACAATGACATAGGAGGCTTATGTAACACGTTCAGTTGTCAGGCCACAACCGTCCTCCACTGGTTTTGTCCTGGCCCACAACAGTATAAAACGCCTCGATACCCATTCTGCCAATCACACCACATCCTGATCACCATAATACCCTCTGTTTCTCGGTAGGTTTTTCACGGAACTCTAAACTCGATCTCTGCAGAGCAGACGTCATTCCATCATCTCTCTTGCCGGAATTTGTCATACACCTTGTCGTTCCATCGAGGACCCTTGACTTATACGGCCTCGACATCACTCTCATCACTCTTGTCGGACTCGTGTCGGATTATTTGAGGATTTCCTGGTTTGCTTGACTGTGCGAGGGTTTGGGTTTTGTACTGTACTTGCTTTGCGTCTACTACATCACCTCTGTTACGAACCTCGATAATTTACGGCTTTACGCGCACGATTGAAGAATGGCACAATCAACTTTACGAACTTTGATTTTGAACGTGCATACGCCGACTTCGTCTTTTGCGATCCTCCACTCATGTATGTTCTCTATCCTCGGTTATTTTGGTGCGCTTGGCCAATGTTGATTTTGGTGGAACAGTGAACGAAGAAGACCTGACGGCATTGTTTGATAAGCTCTCGAAGAAAATTCAGACTGATTACCGTGGCCAGCGAGTTGGACCTGGTTGGCTTAAATATGAATATGGCGACACGACATGGGATTTGGATGACGGTGCGTTACTTACTCTCAGGATGTGATTTCATGCTTACAGTTTCTTAGATTCTGACTACACAATCTTCACATGGAGGCAACAACAATATCAATTCGATGCACCTACCTCCAATACGAATGGCATAGACCATGTACCAACTCTAGCTATCGGCGAGCCTGGACCGAGTAAATCACCGGCCTCTTCCAGTGCACCAGTCGGCCCGACTCCTACACTTTACCTTCACAATCCGACTCAACCTCTGCCTACGCCTCCGTCATATCGAAATCCTTCCTATTACGCATTTCACCCCGCACCAGTGAGCAAAGGTTCACCTGCGCCGTCTACAACCGGGAAATCTAGCCGAAAGAGTACTCGTAAGAAGAGGGAAGACGATGGAAAGGATGGCGTGCCGAAACTCATGAAGCAATTTGAGAAATTCCATAATGAGAATGGCGTGAGGACTGTTATGGGAAGCATTGGCCCTGTGAATAATGGTGAGTACTGTAGCTCATCCTCATGTGGTAGGGCTAAATGTTAACAATCATCCCTAGTTCGAATGCTCCTAAAAGTCGGGTATCGGCATGTTTATATATCTCGCAAATTTGCCCAGAAGCATGGGTTTATACCCAAAGATGCGAAACCAGGAAACTACGGCTACGGGGGTCTCGTGAATATCGGCTCGTGGCCTATCACGTTAGTGACATCGACGACTTCTCCACACGGCCGTGTAGCACCTTCCATACTCAGCACCGATCGCCAAAGTATGAGCGATGGTGGAATGGTGGAAGGGGATAATTTACTGCGCCCACCTGCCAAAGCGGGTGCAGTAGGGTTAGGGATCGGCGGAATGGGCCAAGGGCTTCTTCATGGTCATGGAAGGAAGTCACCTTCGCCAAGCTATCAATCCGCGTCGAACCCAGCGCCGAGTACGATGGTACATTCTTCTTCGAGGTCGTCTACCGGCGGCAGCGTCCATCCTCCGCTTACTGCGGCTAATGGAACGAGTGGCAAACGTACACCGCATGATCACCAGCATCATAATGACCATCCAAACGAGAGCGGAAGGGGCCCGACAGTGACGAATATTCAGGTTTATCTAGCCGAGGAACCTCACTTTGACGTTGTTCTCGGTCGGTCCTTCTTTGAGAAGCGACAGATAAAGACGAGTTCAATTGATCCCACCGACGTCGTATGCTTGGATACTGGGGAGAAGATTGAGTGTGAACTAGTGATATTGAAGGACGGTAAAGGGGAGATAGTAACTGTAACATGACCAAAAAGACTGAATATCATCTATGTAATCAATCTACATTTTTGCAACACGACCTGTTTCCTTGAGATGATGCTTTACCAAGCGACCGAAGCCGGACCAGAGCTCAGACGATTGATCCGGTATGTCACGTGATAAGCGTGGCAATGTGCTGTATTTTCGAGCTGTTCTTGTTTTGTCAGTCCGGGAGCACTCGACTCGACCAACAGCAGAGCACGTATTCGAGGTGCAGACATGGCCGTGTCTGCCCTCGCCCGTATTCTCCCCCGCATACCTGCCACTCGCCGCCCATACTCCTCCTCCTTCGGCGGCGGTCGCTTTTTTAATTCCTCCAAACCACCAAAGTCGCCAGTTGTTACAGCGAAGAGCAGGTCGGACCGCTCAGAGGGCTCTTCCAAAGACTCTTCGACCAAGGCAGCTGCTGGAAAGACTGCACAAGGAAGTAGCTCACAAGCTGCAGCACCTAATAGTGCAAAACCACCGACTGCTGACGCTGCATCGCCAGAACCTGGACACGAATCCGCCACTGGACGACAGCCGTTCCGAAATGGCAGTGCTGTGTCGACACCTACCCCTTCACCCACCTCTCCTTCAACGACCGCATCTGCGTTTTTATCAGGCTATACTGCACCCAATGCATACCATAATTATCTGAGTCCACATCCTAGCGTGAACTCGAAGGATTTTAAGATTCATCAATTCTTCTCGTTGCATCGACCACTTTTGCTCATCTCGAACCCTCCATCAATTTTTCAATCACCACCTGCTGATACGCCGTTATTCCGGTCCTCTAATGCTGAGGCGAAGAATGTTGAAGACCAGTTACCGCCCTCGCCGTTTACGAATTTGAATTTGGATGGGACGTATGCAGGTGCTGCGGCGGGTGTGGATGGCGATGCGGAGACTGCTAGGCAGTTGCATCATTCGATGACGATGACTAGAGTCGGAGCTACGGTTGATTGGGAGGATACGTTGAGGGCGCTTGGCATTGATGTTAGTAAGGATGTGGAGAGAGTTAGACTACAGGAGCAGTGGGACAGGGAGTGGGAGGAGGTTATGATGGATAGTACGAAGAGGAAGAAGAAAAAGAAGATGAAGAAACATAAGTGAGTCTTATATCTAATTCTTAGAGGATGGGTACTGATGAATTGTTTTATTGTTTGTAGGCTGAAGAAGCGTAGAAGGGTGAGTTTATTTTGATCGTTGAGTGAAAGAATTAAATGCTGATTCATGTTTGCCTTAAAGCTTACTCGTGCGTCGCGTTTGAGGCTCCGGTGATAGGCCTTATCACTTATGTACTCGCTCGAGTGTTCTCGCTAGCAATATATTCCCAACTTAATTTCTTGATGACTGAGATAACTACGTGCAAACAAGAGCTGTTGCTTGTAGGACCCCAAGTTGGAAGCTGACAGCTTTCTCTAAGGACGACCTTTGAAATAAAACGGCGAAGGAAATAGGTTCGGCTTCACGATGATTCTCATTCTAGCTCCTTTTTCTTCAGCACAGTCAAATTTTCTCCCGCCCTTGTCGCGGGGAAGCGGAAACAATTCTTCATATTTCGCTGAGTCTGTCAAAGCTTGAGCCTGAGCAGCTGTAGACGTGACGAGATCTGTATACCACAAGACAGAAATTTCTCGATCATTTCGTCTGAGAACGGGTAGCACTTCTCTTCGTCGGGTCGAACAAGTAGCAGCTCGGGCTTATTTTCCTAAATCACTCGAGTTACTAAGTCTGTTTAGAGTGGTGACCGTGTTTCACATACAAAGAGACAGAGCAAGCCTCCTAATTGGGCTTCAACATACCAGGCACGATCCGGTACTACTGAGTCGTCATATCTGCCCAAGGGCTCTCCTAGTGCGGTAATGGAAGGCTCGGAAGGCATCAGCCCGAGGGATGGAAATGCAGTAGCACTCGAGGGTGGCTTAGTTTCCCGGATAATCCGCTGATTCCATTGTGACCGATCCAGGAGGATTGATGTGAGTGCATGGACCATGGCATGGAGGAGCAACCAAGACATAAATACAACTTTTTGACGCTGTGCTTGAGACCAGTTCTCGCGAGGTTCGTTGGGTAGAAACTCATGGACGTCCTATACGTTTGTGAGGGATCATAGTCTCAAGCAGAGATTGCAGGAGTACCTCAAAGCTGATGAAGATGTTTCCTGGATCGATTGGATACGCAGGCTCTGATCTCCACCGCGTCCCTGAATAAACATGGAAAGGGTCGGTCTTTAGACACGGCTTGTTGCTGGACGAGCTTTCCAAGTTCAGTATATAGAGTCTGATCTCATCTAGTCCACTGTCGACATCTGATTGCTTGATTTTTGATCCTTCGAACGAGTTTAAGAAAGCCTGAAATCCTGAAGGTGAAGCTATTGCTTTCTTGGCACAATCTAGGGCAAGATAGAGGGAGTCCGGAGTCTCAACGTCTTCTGGAAGCTCTTCAAGAATGATATACGTGAACTCAGAATTAGCTGTGGCGTATTGCGGCTGCGGTAGTTTCTCCATAGAGTTGTGCAAGAGGATCAAGGGATGATCGGCAACGGGATGTGAGATGATGGTTAGTCAGCTGGTGTTAGACGTCATGATCATACGCCCTTGTTCTGGACGTTGTGACCATTCCGGTCAGTCCCCTTTTGCCGCGATGGACGACCTCCCGTCCTTGCACAACATCTCCTTCGGCCTCAATCTTACTTCAATTCTTGACTATCTACCCAGCAAATTTCTTTCTCGGTTTATGTACAAATTCAAACAATCAGCTGCAAGTCCAACTGAACTGGATCTGGCGTCTCTTCCGCCACCCACTATCTCTGATCTCCTCGCGACAACGACTGACTGGGATGCCGTGCTTCCGGAAATTACAAAGGCTCCTGCAGCGGGGGGAAAAACAAAGCTTTCGTCCTCTTCGGAGGAGAGGTCGCTTCTGCTTGGTCCTCTAGGGTTTTTCACGTCTGGTTACATGCTTGGGTTGTTCCTCATGGTAGGTTATCGACCCTTTGATTGGTTTATTACGTTCTCTTGGGGCCTCATGTATTCACAACACCTTTCGTTCATAGGCCTTTATTCTCCACCGACTACATCATACTGTCATACCATCCCGTTTGGCAAGACGCGGTTTTCTGCGGCGCGGTCCACGTTACTCGGGAAGAGCAATCGTGTTTATCAGGGTCTACCACTCGATATTTCCAATCGACCTGTCAAAAACACCTACGAGATTCGCCCTTCAATTTCCGACGCTGTATTGTCTGTTGAGGATGTGTCTATTGTGGGGGCTGATCATACTCCAAACGTCTGGGGCGTATCCTGAGACGCTTCCGTCTTGGATGCCAAGTCCGTTAGTTACGGCGATCCAAAAGTTGGGAGAATGGGCTGCGAATAAGCCGATGGATGATGTTTGTTGGATAAGCTTTTGTTCTTTGAGTATGGCGTACTTTGTTGAGAGCTTTGTGCGGAAGCTTGACGAATTGGCGAACGGGACGGTAGAGGAGGTACACCTTGGGAGACAAATGTCTCCATACAACCTCGTACGTGTATCCTCCTCTCGACCTGTTCCCGCTGCGTACTCATTTATCCGGTCAAGGTCGCACATTCTTTCGTTCTCTACCTATTTTCACTTTCAGCCTCACATGTGAATAAACCTGATGGACTACCACCACGACCCGACACGCACGCTCTAATCACAATGGGGATCCCTCTGCTACAATCTACACTCTTCCATATCCTCTGTGTCCACAAAAAGTACTCCAATCACCGACTAATTCCAACTGCCCTCACATCCTTCCTCGGACTCGTACACTTCCACTCCACAGTCATCCTCAGGGGCTACCCTGCGGTGTTCCTTCCTCTGATCACTGAGCGGACGAAAACTCCTGCCGACAACAACGTGTTCTCCGGCACTGGATTCCGTTCCAGTTACCCCCTTATGAACTATTTCTCTTGTGTCATTGAAACAGCGCTTCTTGCTGTCATACTGCTCACGGTCTTCCTCAACACCGTCGTGCAACTTCTCGTCAATGGTCGAGTAGATCGTGTATTCACATCGTTGGGTATCGCAGCCTCCGGTATCATCACCGACAACCCCGACTCCGATTCCGCGCAGTTTTCATGGTCAAATCTACCTTTTGAAGAGGAATGGGGTGTCGTATTGATGCGGATAGGTACTGCCAGCTTGGAGGCTACAGGATTGAAAGGATGGGGAAACGAAGTTGCACCTATCTCAGCACCAATTCGTGCACCCCGACAAACCGTGCGCAGAAGGGGACGAAATCCTCCGCCACCGCCACCTCCAGAACCATTGATCACGTATGGGAGTGTACGCATGGGTCGTTCAGGGGTAGGACGAGTACTTCCCGGGTCAAGGGTGACCGATCCCCAACCCAATGCTAATGCTACACATCGATCGAATGCTGCTTCGGGAAGGCAGGTATCGCGACCTGCTATTCAGTTACGAGGATGGAACAATGAAGTACGGACTGTTGATACGAATGGAGGTGCAACTACGCGGAGAGGCGCGGAGACACGGAGGTGGATATGGTTGCGGGAGCTTGTACGATTTGCAAAGTCAGCTAGTGGTGTGTTAGTGGGGTTGATGAGATTCATCTGGGCATGTGCTGTTTCATGGAGAAGTCCGAAAGGCTTCGACGCTACTGGGGAGGAAGTGGATAGAAGGCTGAGGAGGAGACAGCGCCTTGGTCGGACCGGTTCGAGCGAAGCGGTAGATTCGACTGCCGCTGATGAGTCGAGGAAAGAGAGGGAGTTGTATGAGAGGTTCTTGAGAGGGGAGGATATCAGTGATGACGAGGAGGACGCCGTAGTGGATGACGACTTCAACTACGAACTGGAAGACGAGGAGGGCACCGAGAGTCCAAGTGAATCAGGGGATGTCGATGAAGAAGCGAGTCGTTCCACGCCCATTGACAGAGCAATCTCAATCCTAGGAGAAGAGTTTGACCAACGCGAGAGACAAGAAGAGGCCATTTCATTATTCACCGATCTCGTGAGAAGCCAAGGTGTAGACGAAGGCTCTCGTCTCGTCTGGGGACATCTCGCGCGAACGACGGGGAGAGAAAGCTCGCCTGCACCACCGTTGACGAGGCGCAGATGGGGCGAGATGGGAAGAAGGTGGGGCTTAGGATTTGTAGATGATGTAGAGGAGGATACTTGGGAGGTCGTCGGTGCTAGCTCGTTGGGCATGGACACTGGTGATGGTAGTGTTAATGGATCCGATGTGGATTGGACAGATCGAACTATGTGTATTATATGTACTAGTAGGCCAAGGGATATTGTAAGCTGGCCGTGTCGGTGAGTGTTCTTTTTCATTGTCTGGTGCTGAACTAATTCACTGGGCTCGGCACTGTAGGTGTTTGGCCATGTGCGATCAGTGTAGAGAAGTATTAGCTGCTAGGGGTTCTCCCGGAAAACATGGTTGTCCCTGCTGTCGACAACCGTATGTCAATCTCATTCCCTATCCCTTGATACCATCTGACGATTCTCCCTGCCTTGCCAGAATTGATGGCTACTCCAGGATCTTCATTCCCTAAACACATATGCTCAACTTCAGCTAATGATCCTTATGCAATGTGGATTTATGTATTGTAAAGTTTGTAATTGAGGTCTTTGGATGGGATGTAGTGACTGCGCCTTCGTTCTCATCAAGAACACAACATTTCCTCCTCTCTCCTCGCTCCCGTAACGATAGAGTACTAGTAGAGCGCAAAACAATTAGGTATCCAGCCCACTATTCCAGAGACTAATCTCTAGCGCACCCGCTCTATTCTACATTTCGTAATTCCGGAACCTCCTCTTTCCAGCTCTGATACTCAGTGATCTTATCCGGAGAAGGTGGTTGATCACAGCTGAACCGATCTATCCTATACTTGGTACCGCTACCACTATCCTCAGAGTAAATGACAACCACCGACTTGGACTTGAAGCCAACCAACAGATATTCTTTAAAACCTGGTTCATGAAAGCGGTCCTGTGAATTATCGGGTTTCAGCGCCATTTTCATGGTGCTGGACAGTCATAATGTCAGGGAGACGCACCCAAGTGAGAGGAAACGCCGCAGGGCTGATGACTTGGTTGGTCATCGTCTTCATATATTCTAGAAGTTGAGCATCGAATTCATCAAGTAGTTCCGTACGACAAAAGCCAACCGGAAACTACGGTCCAAGTCATTGTTACAATCCATAAGAACTCAAACGTGATACAGGCAAGAATCAATCACCTTTTCACGTTGTTTATTCACAAAATGCATCCAGCCAAGGTCAAGTTTGAGGTACCTCAGGTCCAGCTCAAGGACGAACGAGAGTAAACCTGGATCGACGTCAACTGCCTGTAGAGAAGTCGTCCAGCACCACCCCTCAGCGAATCCAGCAATTTCTGCTGGAATATGTTGTGCATCTGCGCCTGAAGCCCATTTTAAGCCCGGCAGACTTGCGTGATCGTGAGATCTGCCAAAGATCGCTGTTGCGAGTGAGTCAATGCCTCTTTACTGCTGATCATGAGACGCACTTTCGGTGACATGAAAGTGTCTTCCATCGATTTCGTGCCAAAATATGAGGGTTTTTGTAATGTCGACAAGTGCCTTTTCCTTTTCGATGAAGAACCTCCCTGAACGTGTTTCGTTCACCAAAAAGTCTTGGAAGGAAGCGTGGTAGAAGCGCAGTGGGGTTGTCGCAGCTTTCTCAGGAGCAGGAACATCTATGAGCGAGTAGAGCTTGCGGAGAGAGCCGTAGAACATATTCTGGTCGATATTGACCCAGTTGCAAAGTGCCTGGGCTGATTTATTGAGAACGTCTGACATTGCATGATTGGTAACTTCGCGGGAGTATGAGAAGTGGGCCAGGATACGCCGTGTTATAGGGTAAAGATGATCAGGGATGTCCGAGAGGATGCATGTGTATAAGAAATCAAGCTTGGCAAGGGGATTGGTGGCAATATCAACATCGATACACTCAAGGAATGCAACAAGCTGGTCGAGGCGCTGGACAGGGTCTGCATACTCCTCGTCGCCAATGAAGCCAAGAGCCGTTGCGGCAAAGACGAAATATCCAGATCCGCTACTCGAGATGATCTTGAACTTGTCTGCCGATGGCCATGAGGGGTCAAGGTTATATTTCGTCTGGAGGTCGAATAACCCATCCCGTAGGTAGCGGTCAACATCATCTTGGCACTCTTTGTCAATGATGAGCTCTATGCGATCGCAGTCGGGGATTCGGAAGAATATGTGCTGGAGGTGAGCCTCCGGCCGGCTAATGATCAACCAGAGAAGAGGCAAGTCCTTTTTTTGTTCGGACGACCTCGCTGATCAGCTTGATAATCTCGCACTGAGGAACCTCGCCTTGACACTCATCGAGACCATCAAGGAGAATGAGAAATGGTTGTCGGACCGCCTCTTGGTGTTGGTGTTGAAGATACGTGAATGGCTCGATAATGAGCTTCCTAAATTGGACGGGAATCGCTTTGGATAGAAGCTGAGGATCATCGGCAAGTCGAGAGGTTATGATAGTCTTGTACTCTGGACAGTGAGTAGCGAGCTGATAGGCGAGGGAGGGAACGACGGTTTTCGGGTCGTTGCGCTTGTTGGGGCGAGAGAAGAAGAATGCAGCGCCAAGACGCTCAAGATCAACGCATTTGTCGGCGAACGTTTGAGCCACCGCTGATTTGCCGCAGCCGGCGGACCCGTAGAGCCAGATGAAGTTCCACTGACGACCCGGGTTGCTTAACCAGTTCATCAGCGTGTTGCCAATTGTTATCCGAGTACCTGGATGGCATGAAGGAGGAGGCCAACGGGCACTCGAATCAGCTGCGGCATCGGGATCAGTGTGGGGTGCAAGGCGTTGTAGAGCTAGATAATCGTCAGCCCGAAAATCCGAGGGAAAGTCGAGGCCTACCTGCGTTCCCATTCGCGAACATGTCGAAATTGTTGGTGATTGTCTCGGTCATTATCGGATTATTGATCACAACATTGCTCGCCTGGGCGAAGAAGCCAGGAGGAGGGGTGCGATGGCCGCTTGATTCTGATATTTCCCTCATGAAAAATGTCTAGCTAAATGTCTAAATTCTACTCACCTTGGATGCAGGGCCTAGCACTGCCTGAACCCTCAGCAGCCTGGTTACTACCTAGACTCCGATTCTTGCGGCGATTCCGGGATCCGATAAAATGTCTCGAGAGCCGAAGGGTGTCAATGAGAGAGTCGAGTCCCATTGCGAAAGATACGGCCAAGAACAACGGTGTGGGACCTACTTGGTGCCTTGCAGCTTGTGACTGTCAAGTGACCGTCGAGCGCTTGAATGACAGAACATGGCCCTTGAACGTTTGAACGCTTGAAATGCTCATAACCTGAGTGTTCTACACGCCTCGGATCGAGAAAAAAATCGCCGGTTCGTTGCGCTTGCAACAAGGCCGCAAGACGCCCCATCCGTCCGCCAAGCCTGCAGTGCTTGAGCGCGAAAATTCCCATTATCATCGTACGACGGCTTCGCGTATAGGCTGTCCTCGGCGATATCAGCTCGACAGACAGCATTTAAGCCGCTTCAACTAGGAGCGTGCCACACCTCCCTTCGAGCTCTGCTCGTCGACCGCGCTGCGACACGATTTTTGCACAAGAGTGCACATGAAGCTGAGGTTGCACACAAGCAGCATAGACCGATAATCCCTTCCATTCCCAGTCTGCTAGCCATAATTTTGTATGAACGGGCGTTGTGGACGATGCGGATTACCCCTTCTTCGTACGGGTTAACGATCTCTCCCTCTCGGTCTCGACTCTACGGACGCTACTCAGAAGCGCCGTGGACCGTGGCCGATAGACGCAGACATGGGTGTCCGTCTCTCTCTGGAGGCGAATAGACTGGCCAGCTGCGCCAAGCATGAGCGAATCCACTTCATTGTTGCTTGCAGACTGCGTGCGTGATGGAAGACTGTACGCCTTGATGGGGCTTACCTGAAGTTGGGAGAGGGGAAGGACCGCCGGAATACAATTAACACATTCGATGCTCGACGGGCCATAAAGGAGATACTCTTCATGCTTTTGGGTTCAACAGTAACTGGAGAACGAGGTTATCGAAAACGATCTAGTCTAATGGCCACCACCTATGACAGTAAAACAACTGAGGTTGGAATTTTGCATAAATGTACACACTGGCAGGGAAATAGAATACAGGTACGTTCATATCGCAATGCATATGAGCTTTAAGGACCCACCTCTCCGCTTTCTCGTCCTACGATTTGACATCCTCCTCCTCACTTTCTGTGCCTACGAGTATTGGTACACTCTTGCCTTCAGAGTAATTTTCAGATGCCTCCGAGTCATCCTCTCTACCGTCCTCAGACTCCTTATTGTCTACATCATACCATCCATTTTCCTGGAGCCATTCCTGATATTCGGAAATTTTCTCAGAGGAGGGAGGCAGATCATAGCAAAGACGGTCTAGTCGAAATCTGTCCCCGTCACGATTTGTGCACAATACAACTAGCGACTCTTCTCTGTACCCAACAAATAGGTATTCTCGGTACCGTGGCAGGGTATCATCAGTCTTGAGAACGCTTAGCGAGAATCATTGACGTATGTATCAAGACATACCCAGCGCAAAGGTAAAGAAGTAGGGCTGGCGGCTTCTTTGCCGGTCATTTTCCCCAGGTAATCAAGAAGCTTGGTGTCAAATTCGTCGGATGGCTCTGTGCGACAGAAGCCAATCGATAAGTCCTATAATCAACCGTCATTATGGTTGGTGAGGCAGAGAACAACAGATTACGTTCTTCAGAATGGGCCTTCAAAAAACTGAAATAACCGAACGTAAGCCTGCGATACCTCAAATCGAGCTGAAGCACATGAGAGAGAAGGCCTGGATCAACAGTTTTTTCGTCCAAGTAATCTATCCAGCTCCAGTCACAGAGCTTGCAAATGGTCTCCGAAAGAGAGAGTGCATTCACCCCTGAAGTCCACTTCAGGCCAGGAAGACATGCATGGTTGTGTGTCCAATATGCGCCTTGTTTTTGCATTACTAGACCAAGTGAGATATCGTTGCAGACAACATGCCAATTCATACATACCAGTCTCGTCAGAGTGGAAATGTCTCCCGTCCACTTCGTTCCAGTAGAGAAGGGTTCTTGTGATATCAGCGAGTGCTTCTTCCCTCTTGATAGCAAACTGCTCCGATCGACCGCCGTCAACAAGAAAATCTTGAAACGAAGCATGATAGAAACGGATAGGAGTGCTAGCGGCTTCCTTGGGAGGTGGGACATCTATGACAGAATAGAGATGTCGAAGGGCAGTGTAGAATGTGGCCTGTTCGAGATTGATGAAGTTGCACAGCGTTTGTGCTGATTCGGAGAGAAGTATAATGGTTTCTGGGCTGTTTGTGGCATCACTCATGTAGATAAAATGGGCTAAGATGCGCCACGTTGTTGGAAAGATGTTTTCTGGGATCTCAGAGAGAATCCGTGTATAGAGCAGGTCGAGTCTGGCGAGGGGATTCATGTTGCTGACATCCCCTACGCGCTTAATGAAGGCGACCAGTTGATCCAATCGTTCCGGGGGGTTTGCATATTCCTTATCACCAATAAATCCAAGTGCGGTAGCGGCAAAGGCGAAATGACCATCTCCACCCTTCGAAATAGTGTCGAGTGTCTCCTGAGGAGGCCAGGACGAACCAATGTTGTACTCCACTTGAAGGTTAAAGAGACCGTCCCTGAGGTAACGGTCAACGTCGTTCCTGCACTCATCATCAATGATGAGTTCAATGCGATCAGAATCGACGATACGAGTGAATGTATGGCGAATATGAGCCTCCTGACGGCTAACAATAACCCACAGGAGAGGGAAATCCTTCTTCACCCGTACGAGTTCATTAATGAGCCTGATGAATTCGCACTGAGCCATCTCACCATCGCACTCGTCGAGTCCGTCCAGAAGAATAAGAAATGGTTCCCGAACAGCCTCCGGCTGATAGCGCTGGAGGTGAGCAAACGGCTCAACGATCAGCATCTTGAATTGAACTGAGATTGCTTTGGACAAGAGGAGTGGATCATCGGCGAGTCGAGAGTTTATGATGGATTTGTAGGCTGGACAGCAGACAGCGAGCTGGTAGGCGATGGTGGGAATAACAGACTTAGGATCGTTGCGTTTGTTTGGGCGAGAGAAAAAGAAGGAAGCCCCGAGACGCCCAAGTTCAAGACACTTCTCGGCAAAAGTCTGAGCGACGGCAGATTTGCCGCATCCAGCGGATCCGTAGAGCCAGATGAAACTCCACTGCCGCCCAACGTCGTTCAGCCAGTGGAGGAGTCTGTTGTAGATTGTAGCTCTTGTGCCAGGATGACATGAAGGAGGAGGCCATCGAGCACTCGAGTCGACCGCGGCGTCTGGATTCGCGTATGGCGCAAGATGCTGTAAGACTGATGAGGACTCAGGTATATGCTCTATTTTCATATATATCAACACGAGCATACCAGTGTTGCCGTTAAGGAACGCATTCACGCCAGGGCCATTGACATTCTCGAGGTTATAAGCATTGAGATGGTTGATGACAAAGTTGTTGGCATTGGCAAAATTGAACCCAGATGGAGGGTGCTGGTAAGGATCTAGTCTTTCTCTTTCCTCTTGAGCTCAAGCATGTCAATGAATAAGGATAATTGGATGAGATCATAAAGTTCTGGCACTTACCTCGATTGGATCCTCTTGATCCACTGGCAGAAGCGTCATCATGCTGACGTTCAACAAGGTTTTGAGGTATGAGGCCGAGCCATGTACCAAAGGTCCCAAGCGAGTCGATGAATGAATCAAAGACTATCATGCAGCTAAGGACGGTAGAATAGGTCAATGATGAGAAGCAAGGAGTCGGACATAATCTCTACAGCAGTGATACTATTTATAGCTCAGGCAGCCAAGTGATTATGCACAGCCTAGCTCTCAGCGTTTGCTCAAGACTTTGGCGGTACTAAACGTGCGAGCTAGGCCACAGCACACAATAATGAGCGGGGTTAGTTCTCTGCCTCTGTGTGACAAAAGAAGCATTCATGATTCGAACTTGGATGAAGATGAGGGAAATTGTATCCTGGATTCCAGACTGCCAGTGGCCTGAACGGCGATTCTTCAGACCTTTGATGATCTGAGGTCTTCTGCTTTATTATGTGGTCTTGTGCGTGTAAAATAGAAAGACAATTTCGGCTTAACCTTGTTGGTCTCACGAGAAAAAAATCTGAATAAGCTATGCTTCAGTCCCCAACTACGCCGCGGCTTTTGGCGCCGTTATGCACTCAAGGGGGGCGAGTATAGGTTGACCACAAACAGCTACGGCAATGGATACCAATACAGCATAGTCTAGATACATCGATATTACAGAACTAAATAGACCTGAGAAGTCTGCTTCAGCTCCATCAATCGCCCTCTCTACTATCCTCGTTGTGGGAAGAGACATCCTCCTCTTCAGTTTCCGTTCCTCCAGGGGTTGGCAAACCCTCACTTTCGGAGTAGTATTCAGACGTCTCCGAGTCACTGTCACTGCCGTCCTGAGACTCCTCAGAAACTACAGCATACCATCTGTTTTGACGGAGCCACTCTTGATATTCGGAGATCATATCAGGAGAGGGGACCTGATCACAGTTCATGCGGTCGAGTCGCCATTCGCCTTGGTCACAATTGGTGTACCAAACAACTATTGACTTGTCGCCATATCCTGCAAGTAGAAATTCTCTGTACTGGGAACTTGATTCCTCAACCTTAAAATTGCTAAGTACCAGATTTCATTGTCATGAATGTACAAACTCACCCAGCGCAAAGGAAATGAAGCAGGCTCAAAATCCTCTTGACCAGTCATTTCCCGCAGGTTATCGAGAAGTTTGGTGTCAAACTCATTGGAAGGTTTTGTGCGACAGAAGCCAGTTGAAAGCACCTATGATCAAATTATCATTATGAGTGACGAGACAGAGGACAGGAGATCACGTTCTTGAGAATGGGAATTCACGAAGTGAACCCAGCCAAATTCGGTCCTGTGATACCTCAGATCAAGCTGAAGCATGTGAGAGAGAAGGCCTAGATCAATAGGTTTTTCACGTATGTATTCTGTCCAGCTCCAGTCAGAGAGCTTGCAAATTTTCTTGGAAAGAGACAGTGCATCCATTCCCGAAGTCCACTTCATACCAGGAAGACATGCATGATTGTGTATCCAATCACGGTGACTGACAACCATTACTAGCACAAATGAGAATTTGCTTGCAGCTACATATTAATTCATACATACCAGTCTCATCAAAGTGAAAATGTCTAGTGCCTACTTCGTTCCAGTAAAGAAGGGTTGTTGTGATATCAATGAATGCATGGTCCCTCTTGATAGCGAACTGCTCTGATCGACCGCCGTCAACAAGAAAATCTTGAAAACGAAGCATGATAGAAACGGATAGGAGTGGTGGCAGCTTGCTCGGGAGGTGGGACATCTATGACGGAATAAAGTTGTCGAAGGGCATTATAGAACGTGGCCTGATCAATATTGATGAAGTTGCAGAACGCTTGGGCCGAACCGTAGAGGAAGTCGGTGTTAGATGCAAGCTGTAATGCCTCACGTGTGTATATGAAATGAGCCAAAATACGCCACGTTGTTGGAAAGATTTCATCAGGAATGTCAGAGAGAATTCGTTTGTAGAGAAGGTCAAGTTTGGTGAGAGGATTTGTCACGCTACGACCTTCCACACGCTCGAGGAAGCCAATTAGTTGATCCAAGCGTTTTTGGGGATTCGCGTATTCCTTATCACCGATAAATCCAAGAGCAGTAGCAGCAAAGACAAAATGTCCATCACCACCTTTCGAGACAGCATCGAATTGCTCCTTGCAAGGCCAGGACGAATCAAGGTAATATTGCCTTTGAAGGTCAAAGAACCCATCCCTCAGGTATCGATCGACGTCGTCCCTGCACTCATCATCAATGACCAACTCGATGCGATCAGAATCCACGATACGAGTGAATGTATGTTGAAGATGAGCTTCCTGACGGCTAACAATCACCCAAAGAAGGGGGAAATCCTTCTTCACCCGCACAAGCTCGTTGATGAGCCTGATGAACTCGCACTGAATCACCTCGCCATCACACTCGTCGAGACCATCCAGGATGATCAGGAATGGTTCCCGGACAGCCTCTGGGTCGTGGCGCTGGAGGTGAGCAAATGGTTCAACAATGAGCTTCCTGAACTGAACCGGTATTGCTTTGGACAAGAGTGATGGATCATCGGCGAGTCGAGAGTTTATGATAGCCTTGTAGGCTGAACAGTGGACGGCGAGCTGGTAGGCGATGGTGGGAATGACAGTTTTGGGATCATTGCATTTATTTGGGCGAGAGAAAAAGAATGAAGCACCGAGACGCCCAAGCTCGAGGCACTTCTCGGCGAAAGTCTGAGCGACAGCAGACTTGCCGCATCCAGCGGATCCGTAGAGCCAAATGAAACTCCACTGGCGTGCAGCGTCACTCAGCCAGTGGAGGAGTCTGTTGCAGATTGTGACTCTGGTACCGGGGTGGCACGAGGGAGGAGGCCATCGAGCGCTTGAGTCGACCACAGCATCTAGGTTTGTATGTGGTGACAAGTTCTGTAGGACTAATGATTGGTGAGGGATCATTCGTATGCTCAAAAACTGTATGTATAGGTCTGTGTACCTGCATTTCCGCTCAGGAAGGCATTGACGCCAGGGCCGGTGACATTCTCGAGATGATAAGCCTGAAGGTTGTTGATCACAAAATTGTTGGCATTGTTGAAAAATCCTGTGGGAGGGGACTGGTGGTTCTCTATTTCTCCTCTTTTCCCTTAAAGAAACACAGCTCAGTGGGGGAACGAGATAATGAAAACCTCGTATTTACCTGGACCAGGTTCAAGCTTTGATCCAGAATCATTGCCGACCAGATGATCAATGGGGTTTCGAGGATTGAACCCAAACCATGCACCGATGGTCCCAAGAGAGTCGATAAAGGAATCAAAGACTATCATGAAATGAAAGGCAGTAGGTGTAGACAAATGAAGAGGGTGCTGCCTGCTTCTCTCACAGCAGCACATTTATAGCCTCTAGGTATCAAGTGATCAAGCTTGAGCGTCTTACGGGTTTTGAAGCATCCGACAGCACTTCAAGTACTTTGAAATAATGTCAGAATATTTCGAGGGGCTAATGTCGTTGGGCATGGTTCTTCGATGCCTGGAAGTGAAGCGCAGTTGTCAGGGAATGGTGACCACTGAGTAAGTACTGAGTACTGACCCCATGGCATGAGCACTGGAGGTTTGCCACGCAATTTCCACAGTTTATTGTTGATCCGCACTGATGGCTCTCCTCACTCGTCACCCAACAGCATTCTAGAGGCGCCAATCTTCCGCTCAAACCCATGTAAGGACAGAAGCAAACTTTGAAGCACGCGAAATCCTCCCCACCGTTCAACCTTTTCGCTTCACCATTGTCTCACTCATTCACGTCACCATTCTATCCTCGCGTTCAGCCAGTCAGCATGTTGGGAAGCTATCAAAACTCCTGACCAAGCTCCCGGATCCTCGCACCAAGCCATTGTTCCGTCAGCTTCTCCCTTTCAACGAGCCTCCCTCAGCACCTTCATCATATGAATCACACAGGGACTGCTTTCAGCCCAAACAGCACAGTAAACACTTACTTCTACAGCTTAGCGACAGCCTGCTCACATTCGCTTCTAGGCTCTTCTTCTGGTCGAAGAGCAATCCGTCTTCTTGTTGCATTGGAGTGAATACTACTCGCCCTGTGATTGATTGTCTGGTTTGGATAGCGGTCATTGGGCGAATGCCAATCGTCGACACAATGGTGGGACCCGCACTCGAAGGCCACCTTCAGCTGGTGAAACAATAAGGTGGGGCCTGGCACTTACGGCCGCTGTGGACGCTGGTCGCAGGCACCTAGGGACAGGAAAGGGCGGTAAATCTGCGGATAAGTGTTTGAATCAAGGAATACTTTCTCAACGGAGAGCCATGCTTTCTCATCTCTCGGTATTTCGTAAGTCTGCGGCTTTTGTCTCTTTCATCGTTTCATGTACTCACTGATCTGTGAGTCAGAAGGCCTGTACTCTCCATATCCGCGTGGAGAACAACATGGCTGCCTTCCGTGTTAATACTATCCATATCAAGTCACTTCAAATCACATCCTCATTCAGTATCGCAAGCTGCAGAAAGCACTCGGCCTCAAGGGGCTCTAGTCCAACGTCTTCATCCAATCATCAACCTTCGTCCTGTGGTATCAAAATCCCAATTTATTCCGCTCCACTCCCCGATTCCTGGATAATCCGATATTCGCTCAACGTTAATTACGCACACCGGTTGCATCAAGCAACGCCCTTCTCCGTTATTCACCATGCCTTCCCCGTTAATGGTCGCTTTCAGGGGATTTTAATCCTCGGATTATTGCTGGTCGCATGGAAGTGGGCCCTCTTCCTCCTAGCCTTATTATCAACACGGTATTGCAAAAACTTGTTGACTATCAGATGGCAGAAGGATTATCTCGCTTTTCGGGAACGTCACACTTTTCGATACGTTGAGTGCGGTTGATTCGCCTGTGCAATGCCAATGGGCTGTCGAATTTGTGGACGATAGAAGGCTACGTGCACTCGTAGTCTCGATCTCGACGCATGGTCGTGGTTCAACACTCTACTAGAGGGAGAGTTAGAAGGTAGAGGGCTGGAGGATCTTGATGAGTAGTATCTAAAGTGGTCTAAGTGCTTTACATACGAGATTTCAGCGCTTTCTCATATATCACTTGAATCGTCTCCATTCCCTGCTTCATGGTCCCCGGATACCGACTCATGCTACTGACGTTATTATTCCTGACTTGTCACAACACTCCACACATCGACTGACGACACTACCCTTTTACGACCAATGGGGGTGTCAACCTACCGGAAAAATACGCAATCACCACTGTCCTAATACGTGCAATTGAGCATATAAGGATACCTGCTGAACTGCAATGGACATACGCTTGGAGGACCAGACTCATCTCTCCTTAAAAAGTATATTTATGAGGAAAGGGCTAGCTCAGTAGGCAGCGTGTCCTGGTTTACCGTACACAATAGCACAGATCTGCTTCACTGAAATGCGTGTTTGATCAGGAGCAAGGAGAGGAAGTATAGTGGCCGAGTACATTGACCTAGTCAGCTGTATACACTTTTGGTGGATGATTGGATTCTCAAATCCAGTAGAGTAGATTTTTCCTTTGATGTAAGTCTCGACTCAACCTTGTCGATCTGTCGAAACAAAAATCAAGAATATGCGACACTTCAGCTCCGGACCACGCTTTTCGTGCCATTGTGCATTAGGGGGCCGATGGCATAACATTCCATTGGAAGTCAGGATAACCGAATGCTTAGCAGGTGACTAGAATTCAATCAGTTATTGAACAGCTATGACAATACAACGAAACAAAAAGATCCACGTATGTCAATATCACAGAGCCCAATTAACTTGAGAAGTCTGCTTCAGTTCCATCAATCGCCCTCTCTACTATCCTCGCTCTGGGAAGAGACATCCTCCTCTTCAGTTTCCATTCCTCTGGGTGTTGGCAAACCCTTGCTTTCGGAGTAGTATTCAGACGTCTCCGAGCCGTCACCACTGCCATCCTCATGTTCCTTGCGAGCTACGTCATACCATCCAGTTTTACGGAGCCACTCTTGATGCTTAAAGATTGTTTCAGGGGAGGGAACTTGATCACAGTTCATCCGATCGAGTCGCCATACATCTTTGGCACATTGGGTATACCAAACAAGGATTGACTTGTCGCCATACCCAGCAAGTAGAAATTCTCGGTACCGGGAAGTCAGGCCCTCAGCCTTAAAAATTTGCTGAGTATCAACTTCTATTGTCATGAATGTGCTAACTCACCCAGCGCAGAGGAAATGAAGCGGGCTCAGCACCCTCTTGGCCAGTCATTGCCTGCAGGTAGTCAAGAAGCTTGACGTCGAACTCGTTAGAAGGCTCTGTGCGGCAGAAGCCAGTTGGAAATGTCTATGAGCAAAACATTACTATGAGTGACGAGACGGAGGACAGGAGATCACTTTCTTCATAATGGGATCTCACAAAGTGAGCCCAACCAATATCAGTTCTGTGATACCTCAAGTCGAGCTGAAGCACATAAGAGAAGAAGTCCGGGTCAATAGTTTTTCTGTGTAAATAAATCTCCCAACTCGAGTGAGTGAGTTTGCAAATGGTCATGGAAACACACAGCGCATCCGTTCCTGAAGTCCACTTCAGACCAGGAAGACATGCGTGACCGCCGTGGCCCAAATTAGGCTGCCTGACAGTGATTGCTAGCACAAGTGAGACATTGCAACCAGCATATTTATTCATACACACCAGTCTCGTCAGCGTGAAAATGTCGCACATCAACTTCGGTCCAGTAAAAAAGAGTTTTTGTAATTTCAGCGAGTGCCTGACTCCTTTTGATAGCGAACCGCTCTGATCGAGCGTCGTCAGCAAGAAAATCCTGGAACGAGGCATGATAGAAGCGGATAGGAGTAATGGCGGCTTGCTCGGGAGGTGGGACATCTATGACGGAATGAAGGTGTCTGAGAGCATTATAGAATGTGGCCTGGTCAATATTGACGAAGTTGCAGAACGTTTGGGCCGATTCGTAGAGAAAGTCGGTATGAGATAGTGGGAAAAATGCTTCACGTGTGTATATGAAATGTGCCAGCACATGCCACGTCGTTGGAAAGACTTTTTCAGGAATGCAAGAGAGAATTTGTTTGTAGAGAAGGTCAAGTTTGGTGAGGGGGTTTGTCACGCTAGCACCTTCCACACGCTCGAGGAAGCTAATCAGTTGATCCAAACGTTCCTGGGGACTTGCATGCTCCTTATCACCAATAAACCCAAGAGCGACAGCAGCAAAGACAAAATGGCCATCACCACCTTTCGAGACAGCATCGAATTGTTCTTTGGGTGGCCAGGTCTCGTCGAGATAATATTCCCTTCGAAGGTCGAAGAACCCATCCCTGAGGTATCGATCGACGTCGCTCCTGCACTCATCATCAACGACAAGCTCTATGCGGTCGGAATCCACGATACGGGTGAATGTATGTTGCAGATGGGCCTCCTGGCGGCTGACGATTGCCCAAAGAAGGGGAAAATCCTTCTTCACCCGCACAAGCTCGTTGATGAGCCTGATGAACTCGCACTGGATCATCTCGCCATCACACTCGTCGAGCCCATCCAGGATGATCAGGAATGGTTCCCGGACCGCCTCTGGGTCATGGCGCTGGAGGTGAACAAAAGGTTCGACGATGAGCTTCTTGAACTGGACTGGGATTGCTTTGGACAAAAGTGATGGATCATCGGCAAGTCGAGAGTTTATAACGAGCTTGTAAGCTGGACAGTGGACGGCAAGCTGATAGGCGAGGGTAGGGATAACAGTCTTGGGGTCGTTGCGTTTGTTTGGGCGAGAGAAGAAGAATGAGGCACCGAGACGCCCAAACTCAAGAGTCTGCTCGGCAAATGTCTGAGCGACGGCAGACTTGCCACACCCAGCAGAACCATAGAGCCAGATAAAATTCCACTGGCGTGCAGCGTCAGTCAGCCAGTGGAGGAGTCTGTTGCAGATTGTGACTCTGGTACCGGGGTGGCACGAGGGAGGAGGCCATCGAGCGCTTGAATCGACTATAGCATCTAGGTTTGTATGGGGTAACAGGTGCTGCAAAACTGATGATCGATGAGGGATCATTCGTATGCTCGAGAATTGTATGATGATTAGAGCGCACCTGCGTTTCCGCTCAGGAATGCATTGGCCCCAGGGCCGGTGACATTCTCGACATTATAAGCGTAAAGGTGGTTGATCACAAAATTGTTGGCATTGTTGAAAAATCCTGTTGGAGGGGACCGATCGCTCCCTGGCTCACTTCTTGCCCCTTAAATTAAATAAGGGTCACTCAGCGGGGAATGGGACAATGAAAGCCTCGTCCTTACCTAGACCAGACTCCTTTGATCCAGAAATATCGTTGACCTGATGATCAACAGGGTTTCGAGGACTGAGCCCAATCCATGCACCGAAGGTTCCAAGAGAGTCGATAAAGGAATCAAAGACTATCATGAAATGAAAGGTGGTAGGGTGGGCAGATGAAGAGGGTGCTGTCTGCTTCTCTCGCAGCAGCACATTTATAGCCCCTGGACATCAAGTGATCCGGCTCGGGCGTCCTTCGAAAGAGAGCAAGAAAACACCGAAAAGGGTGATGTCATCGAGCATGGTTCGTCGTTATGTAGTGGTGGTCGTGAGGCCTCACGAGATCTTGAGACATGGTAGTCGGAGGATGGTGACCACTGAAGCAGAGAGCCAGCATGCCAGTGAGCGCCTGCCACTGCAGACGTTCACCACGCAATTCCCACAGCCAATTAATCAGCACTAGCAGGCTCATGAGCGCGACAACTCTAACGGATCTTACATCTCGCCGAAAGCCCTGCTGAAAGCTCAGCGTTCTTGCTTTGGCACTTGCTCAAGTCCTCATCAGGTTCCCTGTCTCACTCATCTGCTTAACCATCCCATCCTCTTGTTCGACCCGCCACGATGTCCAAAGACCGTTGAAACCACTTATCAAGCCCCCGGACCCTCCGACTCAGTCCCTTCGGCTTGTCGCTTTCAACTAGTCTCCCTCAGGGCCTTCATCTGATCGATAATAACGGGAGTGCTCTCAGCCCAACCAGCATAGCAAGCATCCCTGTTGACATTTTTATCTGGGCTCTTCTCCTGGCCAAAGGATAATCGTGTTTTTCGCCCCAGTCATGTAGCATCTGGTTTGATACAATCAACAGCCAGCTGCCATTGGCTGAATGTCAATCACCGATATAATGGCTGAACCTGGGTTCAGATGCCCTCTTCAACCAGTGGGACGAGTTTCGAGGCCTGTCGCTTACGGACACAGTGGATACGGGCCCAGGCTTCTAGGGCCAGGAGGATAAATTCACGAAAAGTGTTTTCGAAGCGAGCAATACCTCTCAACGAAGAGTATTGGCCTTTCCACTCCTCGGTATCTCGTGAGTCTGCTACTTCAGTCTCTTTCGTCATTTCATTTACTCATCGATCTGTAGCCACTCTTCTCTCTGTGGCTCAGCCACCCGTTCTTCCAACAATATCATACCGAAGTTTCTGTCAGCCTCTGCATCCGCAATCAAGCCGCTTCAGAGACACCTGAATTTGTCTTACTCTTTCCTCAACTTCTGTGCTTCGACCTCTCCTTCATTCAGTAACACAAGTCGAAGGAATCGCTCGACTATACGGACTCGGGCTAGTCCCACTTCATCTGACCATCAACGTTCAAATGTTCAATCTTCGTCCTGCGCTATCGGCATCCCAATTCTTTCGCTCTACTCCCCGACAACTGGATAATCTGGTACTCGCTCAATAGCAACTACGCACACCAGGGACACGAATCAAGTCCGCCCCGTTATCATTAAATATGCCTTTGGGGTTAACAGACGCTGTAAGGGAACATAATCTTCGGGATACTGCTGATCGCACGGACGTGGACGCTTGCTCTTCGCCTTCCTATTAACACGTGTCACGAGAGCGCGTTGTCCGCTAGACGACACAAGGGCTAAGGACTATTCTGTCTTTCAAGAGCTCCTCTTTCATGCACATGCATCAATCCTAATATACACGTCAGCCCTTCTAAAAATATGAAATCACCATCCTGATATGCCCAATCCAGCATACAAACATACCTGCTGGACTGCAATGGACATATGCTTGGAGGACGAGATTTCGTTTCTCCCTTCTCCGAAAAGCAAAGCGACGAGGAGAAAAGTAGATCAGTCGAGTAACGTGTCCTGGTTTGCTGCATACAATCGCGCGAGTTCTTGTGATTGACGTTACCATAAATATGAAATGCAAGCCTATTGACCAGGTGTTGAACGTTCAATGCACGAGTCGGTTTCGTCGAGATCAAGTCTGAATCACACTCACTCCCGCACGAGCTGTGGTCGTCTTCGATTGTATGTCCCGTTTGGTCCTCTGCAATGAGACTTGCTTGATCTCGATGTCCTGGTAGAGTCTTGAGAAATAAGTTCGACTCTTCGTCATTCAATAATTAGCCAATATGAAACTCACCTCGTGGTGGAACAAAGGTTTGGATTGGCGCTGAGCGCTAAGAGAGTATATTGTGCGTCTCTGCTTTTTTGGGGGCGTCACCCAAGACATCCTACCTGCTAGCTCCCGGTCGGTTTTTGCACTATGATGCATTCGAGTGGGGAGTCAGGCTGACAGTAGAAGATGGCATGATGGTCCGGAAAATGCTATGTCCAAGTCATTGATATTAGATGAAGCACTAGATACTGATATCATAGAACAGAAACCTAGACACTTTGATATCACAAAGCCTAACGGCTCCAAAAACATTTTTCAATCAGTCGTCTTCGTCCTGCAAAGTGACCTCCCCCTCACTTTACGTGCCTGCAGATACTTGTCCATCCTCGATTTCAGAGTAGTATTCAGACGTCCCCGAGCCATCATCGCTGTCTTCCTGAGACTCCTCGATGCCTGCATCATACCATCCATTTTTCTGGAGCCATTCCTGATATTCGGAAACTTTTTCGGAGGAGGGAGGCTGATCATAGCAAAGGCGGTCTAGTCGAAAGTTCTGCTTGTCACAATTCGTGCACAAGACAATTAGCGACTTTTCTCCGCATCCGATGAATAGGTATTCTCGGTATCGTGAATCGGGGTCATCAGTCTTGAGAACGCTTAGTGAAATTCATTGTCATATATATCTAGACCTACCCAGCGCAAAGGGAAAGAAGCAGGGCCGACAGCGTCGTGGCCCGTCATTATGAACAGGTAACCAAGAAGCTTAGTATCAAATTTGCTGGAAGGCTCTTTCGAAAAAGCCAGTCGGAAGATCCTATAAATAGCGCGTTATTTTCGAAGGTAAAGTAGAGTACAAAAGATTACGTTCTTTAAGATGGGTATGCATGAATTGAACCCAAAAGAAGTTAATCTTGTAATACCTCAGATCGAGCTGGAATAGGTGAGAGAGAAGCCCCGGATCCTGAGTCTTCATGGATAATTGGGTCGTCCAGCCCCATTCAGAAAGAAGACAAATATCTTTTGAGAGCTGGAGCGCATCGATTCCTGAAGTCCACTTGAGGCCAGGAAGGCACGCATGAGTGTGTGTCCAAGCCATGCCATTAACGTTCATTGCTGGGGGCACAGAGTTAGATATTGTAGCCAACACGTCACCGGTCTCATACACACCGGTCTCGTCAGCATGGAAATGTCTTGCGTCTACTTCGTTCCAGTAGAGAAGGCTTCTTGTGATATCAGCACATGCCTGATCCTGTTCTACAGCAAATCGCTCAGATCGACGACCATCAATGAGGAAATCTTGAAACGAAGCATGATAGAAGCGAAGGGGATTAGAGGTTGCTTTCTCTGAAGTGGGGACATCTATGACAGAATAAAGATGTCGAAGAGCGCCATAGAACGCAGCTTGGTCAATATTGACGAAATTGCAGAGTGCTTGGGCTGACCCGTAGAGAAAGTCAGCACGATCTATGTAGTATGCCGCATCACGCGCATAGATGAAATGGGCTAAGATGCGCCACGTTGTTGGAAGAAGTTTGTCAGGGATGTCAGAGAGAATCGTGCATGTAGAGGAGATCAAGTCTGTCGAGGGGATTTGGCACGCTGGCATCCCCCACACGCTCGAGGAAGGCAATCAGTTGATCCAGACGTTCCTGGGGATTTGCATATTCCTTGTCACCAATAAATCCAAGAGCGGTAGCAGCAAAGACAAAATGACCATCACCACCTCTCGAGACAGCATCGAAGTCCTCCTTAGGAGGCCAGGATGAGTCAAGGTTGTATTGCAATTGAAGGTCAAAGAACCCATCCCTAAGGTAACGATCGACGTCATTCCGGCATTCCTCGTCGATAACGAGCTCAATGCGTTCTGAATCCACGATACGAGTGAACGTATGGCACAGGTGAGCCTCCTGGCGGCTGACGATCACCCAAAGAAGGGGAAAACCCTTCCTCACCCGCACATGCTCGTTGATGAGCCGGATGAATTCGCACTGAGTCATCTC
Organism: Leucocoprinus birnbaumii; assembly: GCA_027627405.1. Classification (NCBI taxonomy): domain Eukaryota; kingdom Fungi; phylum Basidiomycota; class Agaricomycetes; order Agaricales; family Agaricaceae; genus Leucocoprinus; species Leucocoprinus birnbaumii. The sequence goes on from JANIEX010000091.1 coordinate 43,242, forward strand.
GCCATTGCACTCGTCAAGTCCATCCAGGAGGATAAGGAAGGGTTCGCGAACGCTATCTGGGTGATGACGCTGGAGATGAGTGAACGGTTCAACAATCAATTTCTTGAACTGGACTGGGATGGCTTTGGACAAGAGCAGGGGATCATCTGCAAGTCGAGAGTTTATGACGAGCTTGTAAGCTGGACAGTGGACGGCAAGCTGATAGGCGAGGGTAGGGATAACAGTCTTGGGATCGTTGCGCTTGTTTGGGCGAGAGAAGAAGAATGAGGCACCGAGACGCCCAAACTCAAGGGCATGCTCGGCGAAAGTCTGAGCGACGGCGGACTTGCCGCATCCAGCGGATCCGTAGAGCCAGATGAAGCTCCACTGGCGTGCAGCGTCACTCAGCCAGTGGAGGAGTCTATTGCAGATGGTGATTCTGGTACCGGGGTGGCAGGAAGGAGGGGGCCACCGGGCACTCGAGTCGACTGCGGCATCTGGATTCGTATGTGGAATGAGGTACTGAAATACTGATGAGGAGTCTTTATATGCTCAAAATTTATATGCCGCTCAGAGCGTACCAGTGTAGCCGTTCAGAAATGCATTGGCGCCCGGACCAGTTACGTTCTCAATAGTGAAGGCGCTGAGGTTGTTGATAACAAAATTATGGGCGTGGCCGAAAAATCCAGGGGGAGGGGACTGGTTATCGTCTCTTTCTCTTCTTTCGTCTAAAACCACAACAATTGAGTGGGGATAGGAGATTCGGAAAACCCTGATGCTTACCTCGATGAGATGCAGATGCACCGCTAACAGGGTTTTGAGGAATAAGCCTAGTCCATGCTCCAAATGTGCCAGGAGAGTCGATAAAGGAATCAGAGACTATCATCAGGATAAAATGTGATAAGGTAGCTGGATGAGAGCAAGCATAGATATACTATCTGCAACTCTCTCAGTAGCGCACTTGGGGGGTAAGTATAAGAGCTTCATCGAGTATTCATCTAGTGATCGACTCGGAGCTTCGAGCGCTTCACCGGTTCCCAGGGCCAGCATAGATGCATATCAGCTCGGCTACTCCGGACATGGGACTGAGAGGACGGAGTTCTCTTCTTCCTTGATGATATACGGACGGGAATAAGGGTATTGTGGCTTGATTTGCCGCATACACTCATATGAACCCGCAAAGCTATTAGTGCAACATAACTCAAACTAATTAGTACTTGATCAACATATTTTCTCAAGAATCTGAATCTCAGTGTAATTATTTTGATAGTCTGGAAAGTGCATTTTCTTCTTTCGGTTCAGCGGTGCTCGGCTAGTCATCCCCGTCATACCACCTGGCATGTATTCGCAACCACGCTTGATATATTGGAAGATTACTACATATTTGGCACCATGCCCTACTAACGCAGGCTCTCGATCCTTAACCCGTCGTACCAAATGCAAGAAAAACCGTCAGTAAAAAAGCGCCGTCCCGAACGATTTAGGTATTGGCTTACCCAAGTCAGAGGAAATAACGTGGTGAGGCACATCAACTTTGCTGAGAACAAATCCGGGAAGGCAAGAGAATACCTTTTCCTACTGATTATTGACGAAGTCGAGCCACCCGAGATCAGCTCTCCGGTATCTCTGACTCAACGAAGGATGTAATCCCAAGAAGCTCCGGATCGATTGTTTGATCGTTGCGTAGAATCCGTCCAACACCGTGCATTGGCAAATTGCACAATAATTCGCTCCATGGAATCTCCCCCAGATGTCCATTTTGGACCGGGGGTGACTGAATGGTTATGCTGTCGCACTTCGAGCATTGCTGTTATCAAGTTAGCAAACTGACATCTAGATGGTGAAATGCGGAACTCACTTTCACCCTGAATGGAAATACTGAAAATCGATTTGGTTCCAGTAAAGAAGCGCCTTAGTATCAACAGGCGCAGGTTCCGCTTCGACATTCTTCCTCAATGGCAAGCTCAATGCGCTGGGACTTTGTAATGCGAGCGAATGTATGCTGAAGGTGAGCCTCTGGACGGCCGCATATCAGCCACAGAAGCGGGAGACCGTTCTTCACGCGCATAAATTTGGCGATTGACCTGATCCACTCGCGCTGAGCGGCTTCGCCTTTACATTGGTCGCGACCGTCAAGGAGGACGAGAAATGGCTGCCGAACTTTTTCGTTATGGTGTTGTTGGAGATACTCAAAAGGCTCAATAATGAGCTTTCTGAGTTGAACTGGTATTGCTTTAGACAATAGTTGCGGGTCGTCGGCAAGTCGAGAGGCGATTACAGTCTTGTGCTCAGGATAATGTGTAGCAAGTTGGTAAGCGAGGGCGGGGATGACAGTGACTGGATTGTCGCGTTTGTTGGGACGAGAAAAGAAGAACGCCGTTCCTAGGCGTCCCGATTCGATACATTCTCTGTCAAAGTTTGAGTAATGCTGATTTACCGCACCCGGCAGATCCGTAAAGCAAGATAAAATGGGACTGGCGTGTGAAGTTTTCCAGCCGGTCCGTCAGCATATTGCAGACGGATATACGAGTCCCAGGATGACACGACGGGGAAGGCCATCGAGCGCTGGAATCTGCTGCTGCACCTGGTCGGTGAAGGGAGCGAGGAACTGTGTTCAAACGTAAACGTACCCGTATTTCCACCCGCAAACGTATCAACCGTGGTTTCCAGCATGATGGGATTTTACAGCGCTACGTTGTTGGCATTAGCGGGAAAGCCTTGGGGGGCTGACTAGGACTGATCATCATCTGTTTCTGGGACACGTTTAGTAAGTCAGGAGCATGGGATAGCATGCACGCCACTGGCACGAACCGTCACCAGGAGGTCGATCTCTAAGTTTGCGAAGGCCCAGTTACTCTTAGCACGATCTCGTTTGGGGCTCCCAATGTTTGAACCAGGCGTCGAAAGGTCCAAGGAATTCAGTGAAGGATTCGAAGGGCATCCTCTGCTCGAGGGTGCGGTAGGTCAGGACTCAGATCTACCTGCAGTTGTAATTGCGAGTGCATGTTGACTTCTGTTGTATTCTGTTGATTTCGTGGTTTATCACCTTCGATCAAACGCGTCGTGACATCAAACCATGTGGCATGATTGATCGCTGATCATCGAACTGGATCATCTGCGGTCGGGTTTAACCGTTCGGAGACTCGTCTCTCTTCCCTCAATCACGATTCAACTGCGCACGCTGGGTTCAAACGTGACAAAAATGTGCAGATGAATTCTCTATTGAGTTTCAACTTCTCTCTGCATTGTACACCACCCTCGAAAACTGATCCGTTTATCCAATGCGCCAACTCGCCGAGGTATAGTCTGTTGATCTCCAAATTCGTCCCGGGAAAGCCATTTGGCTAATCTTGTTACCCCATGAATATGACTTTGACTTCGATGCTATGTTTATACAACAATAGGCATTTCAACACGCGCAACTCTATCCGCCTGGCCCGAAGCTGAATTGGTGCCTTGAATAGATTTCTTGGCATTCGCCACAACGAACATCAATTCCGTCAAGGCCGTTGCCCTTCTTCAAGAGTTCTAATATTACCCAACGTAGCCTGTGCCGACAGTAGTCGAACAAAAGAACACGCTAGTCGTATCCTTTTCCTCTGGCAATAAGTCCTGACGGTTTATGAACAGCTTGATCACTTCGAACGAACGTCAGTTATATCATGTTCACCGAATCCAAGCGCCGTTTTCGTCCGTGCTTCACCAAATCACTTGCCATTCTTCCGTACTTTACCCTGGTGACATTCTGAATCCGACTTCTGCCCGCTCGTTGGCTCAAAATCCGGAAAAAGGATTATTCCAAGGGCAATATAAATATCGACATGATGCTGCTTAAGACTAGTCGAGCAATTGTGGAACACTCAGAGCCTCGCAATGCGCCTCCGGAGTAATTATCTCAAGCTATGCGCCTTCGTTTTGGTTACGGCCATCTCCAAGGTTGCTGGTGCTGACTTGGATGTCTACATCGACGCTGGCCTTTCTTCTGGGTGGGAGAACTGGAGCTGGAGTAGCACCATCGACTTTGCAGCCACTGACTTGTACTCCGGCTCGTCGGGTAGCAGCATCACTGTTACCTCTGATGCCTGGGCGGCACTCTCCCTCTACAACTCAGCTACTTTCAAGGGCTTCGCCGGTATAAAGTTCGATATTGCCGTGAGTGATGTGCTTCTCGGTTTGAGATTACATTTGCTCAGTTCAGGAAATTAGGGTGATCAACCCGATATCAACATTCAAATTATATCTGAAGCCGACTCAGTCACCGGACCACAAATACCTCTATCATCTATCAGCAAAAGTGTCACTTCAGATGCATTCACGTCCGTGCTGATCGATTTCAAGAGTTTGCCTGGTACTGGAACGCCCCTTGTACGTCCTCTCGAGACCTCCTCATCTTCTTTACTTCATAAGTTGACATCACAATACCAGGGAGACGCAAACTGGGACCGTATTACTATTGCGGCTGGCGGAACTGGCGCGAGTGTAAGTTCTTTCACCACAGGATAGTCCCTTCAAGCACTCATGTGAACTAGTATCACATCGACAACATCGTCGTCCTCGAGGAAATCATTGTTACACCCGAGTTTCTCAGCGCTGAACCGCTCGCTAACAACATCATTGCTGTCACGACAAAAGGAAACGTGGACCTCAGCACTGTGAAGGTCGCGTTGAACCGTGTTGTGAGTACTTTTAGTGGCCGATTCGTTTCACAACTCTTGACACACTCAAAGCCGATAGCTGTCGCTAGTCGTACCACCTACGTCCCTGCTGATACCCCCGCGCTTTCAATCACATACTACACCCTTACGAGAAACCTAGCTCCTGGTAATCTGACAATTATGGCCGGGAACTCGAGTTTCAGTCATGCAGTTCCAAATGCCCTCTCTGGAAGCGTCGTTCAAGCGATTTCAACGCCCATCAACCCTCATATTTATGGTGTCAACTTCCCCACCAACGCCGATTACATTAAGCATCTCGGAGTCACAATCTCTCGTTGGGGTGGGAACGCCGTCACCGCATATAATCCATTCGGCGGTTTTACAAACGCTGGAAACGACTGGTATTTCGAGAATAGGAACTCCGATGGCGGTAGCGCCGATGATTGGATGGGCTGGGTTCATGGAGCCGGGTCTGATACACTCTTGACGATACCAGCGTGAGTTTTGACGCTTTCGATGTATTGCTGGTCTAATTATTTTGTTTACAAGTCTTGACTGGGTATCGAAAGACAATACTTCATACTCATACCCAAAGACCGTCTACCCCGGTACATTAAAATTCTCTTGATCCTGTAGATAAAATCATCCTGAGCTTCTTTTGACAGACCAAGCAGCATATGATCCATACAAGCCTGACGCTGGGAATGGCTTATTCCCAAATGGCTCTTTCGTCTCTCCTCCTGACCCATCTACTGTATACACGCCATGGAACACTTCACTTGCTAAAACTTGGCTCAAGGGGCTGAAAAACAAACCAACGATTGTGACCATTGACAACGAGATTGAGATCGCCTCCGGCACGCATCAGGACATGCATCCGATGTACGTTATTGACACCATTGAGATCAGCAATAGTTAAGCCGCTTTTTTTCAGCGACGTTGATTATGATGAAGAACTCGACCGAGTTGTTCGATTCGCCACCGCTGCTAAAGAAGCTCTTCCTGGAATTAAGGTTGCTGCGCCATCTAGCTGCTCCTGGTGGTTTTGTGAGTAGATATCGTCACTGTATCACCTTAATTCTGACGCCGTGTCAGATTGGACTAGTAGAGTTGGGTGGGACGACACGGCTGCCCACAACAACACCGATTTCTTGCCCTGGTTCCTTGCTCAGATGCACCAGGTTGAGCGAAGAACGGGCCAACGACTCCTCGACTATCTCGACATCCACTATTATTATCAACCTGATACCAGCAAGAATGACGATACCGCAAAGGCTCTGAGGCTTAGGATGACCCGTAGCTTGTGGGTGAGTTTGTCCAATTCTAGGTCCTTCCCTTGTACTATCATGCTGATACTGCCGATCAGGATAAGACCTATGTTGACGAGTCCTGGGTTGGGACTGATCCCCAAAACCATCAATGGGACCCTGATACCGTTCAGCTTATCCCTCGATTCAAGACACTCATCAACCTCAACTATCCCGGTACCAAACTCTCAATATCCGAATGGGCTTCCACCGCCGATAACGATATCACTGGCGGACTCCTCACTGCTGATTCTCTCGGCATTTTTGGTAAGTATGGCGTAGATGCCGCTACATACTGGGCGACACCCGGCGAGCAGGCACCCGTTGGATTGGCCTACTGGCTCTTCCGAGGGTAAGTGGGCAAGTTTGAGTGAGTTTGCAGATGTTCATACGCAAAGGTTAGGTACGGGACCTATTTCGGGAGCAAGACCGCCCTCGTTAATCTGGTAAACCCCGATCCAAACACCTGGAGTGTCTATGCGGGGTCGGATGGCAACAAGCTTACTCTCGTCATAATCAACAAGAAACCAAATCAGGCACTTTCTTTCCGTCTGTCTAATGTCCCGACTGGTAAATACTTCATTCGGCATTTCGGTGGTGCTGCAGGTGTTGCCAAGTGGCAGGTACGTGTGCTCTGTCTCATGAGTTCGACTTCTAATGATGTTTATAAATCGGGAACTTAGACTACGACTACTCTGACCACGAACCAGTTCATCGTTGTCCCGGGATACACCGCCGTCTTCTTGAAGCAGCAGTGAATGATTCCTAGTAATGTTCCTACTTATATAGGTATTTCGCCTGGTGAATCAAAGCTTGTGTCCTCATCAGTGCGAGCTTCGAAACCTAGCACTACACTGACAAGCTAGTTTGTCATCAGTGAAGTTGAAACTGAATCATTGGTATGTAGGGTGTGTACGGGCGCATATCCTGTTGTCATCGGTTCATGCCTTGTTTTCACCTGATACGTCGACTCGTTGGCATAGTGCTAAGGTCTAAGCCTGACGTGGGGACTACGTTTCTGTTTCCTGTCATTTCAGCTGTGCTTAAAAGGGCTCCAAATCGGTAAGCATGCGAGCTTTTCTTCGTCCTTCACCCAAGCCCATTATAATAGCTATGCCACGGCAGTTCCTCTAGATCCAGGGCATGCCCCAGCCATGGATCATCTTGGAAACGAGACACTTGTTGAAGAGCACTTCGGGCACCTGTGACCCTCAAAGCTGGTGAGGAAGACCTTCAAAGGACCTGTCTATGAGGCCCAGCACGGAAGTGGCAGTATGCAGATATCTGGCTGAGCTGTCGCCTGTAGTCGGAGCCGACAGTTGGAAGGCGATCAAGATTTAATTTGATCGTTGATCTATGCTTATCGGGGTTTGCCGCGCAACATCACGGTTTTTAGTCATCAAGTCCAGCACATCCTTGCAGACCCTGACTCAGGCTCCTTTCGCGTATGCGTCCACTCGCATTCTACGCTCTTGGATTCAGTCATTCGTGTCACAATTTTTCGTTCCAATCATCCAGCAAAGGCGATATGATTTCTTCTTGCGTCTTTTGATAATGAACTGTATTGCTACTGTCCACATGTTCCTGTCCCTGGCTCACATCGACTGGTCACTATGCTTGGAATTTCGCCGCCGCAGTTTATTCTGTTAAACTGAAGTCACTTCGGCAAAGCCGTCCAGCTCGGCTCAGCCATTCAGCGAGTACGCCCTTCACACTCTTCATGTACAGGACCGTCGAGAACTGAGAGCGACATGCGGTTTAACCACCTGATCATCAAGTTGAATTGGCGCCCTAAATAGATTTCTTGGCATTCCCCATCTCGCCGCACAACTAACATCAATTCCGTCAAGTCCGTGTTTGCTTCTTGAGGAGCTCCTGCGACTCCAATGGACACTACTTGAAGGAGATGTTTTAGCCATCTATTTGATCATCGTATCCTTGCCTCACAAGCTCACCACTTCCTACTCTGCAATGCTCAAACCCAAGTCTTGTTCGGAGTCGTTTGTAAGCCTGGGCAATCCTCTCTACGCTTAGACGATCAATGGCCATTCTTCCGCATTTTATCCAGCTGACATGTTGGATCCGAACTCCGTCCGCTCGTCATACGTGAATTTTGGCAAAAATTGAAGCAGAAACAATATAAATGTTAGTATGAACCATTCGAAAGCGCCAGACTTCGACCTCTGCTCGACTTCTACCATGCGCTTCGGGAACAGATTCCTAAAGCTATGCGCTTTCGTCTTGGCTGCCACCATTGCGAAGGTTGCTGGCACTGATATAAGTGTCTACACCGACTCTGGTCTTTCTTCTGGATGGGAGAACTGGAGCTGGAGCAGCACTATTGACTTTGCAGCTACGGACCTCTACTCTGGCTCTTCAGGAAGCAGTATCTCTGTCACCTCTGATGCCTGGGCTGCCCTCTCCCTTTACAACTCTGCCACTTTCAAGGGATATGCAGGCTTGAAATTTGATATCGCCGTGAGTCCTCAAACGATGTCATTCTCTGACCTAGTCCCTGAAACCTCCACAGGGCGATCAACCGGATATCAGCATCCAAATTCAGTCTCAAGCTGATTCAGTAAACGGACCAAGCATTCCCCTGTCCTCAATCAGCAAAACGGTTACTTCAAACGCGTTTACATCTGTGCTCATCGATTTTAGTAACTTGCCTGGGACTGGTGCACCCCTCGTATGCTTTTTTTTTTCTTAACGAGATTTGAAACTGACATCTTCACAATAGGGGGATGGGAATTGGGATCGTATCACCATCCAAGCTGGCGGCAATGGTGCAACCGTAAGGTTCCTCCTAATGTGCGTTGAATCTTCTCTCACTTGGGTCTGAAAGTACCACATCGACAACATCGTTGTCGTTGAAGAAATCGTCATCACTCCCGAGTTTCTAAGTGCCGAGCCACTTGCCAACAATGTTATCGCAGTTACGACTAAGGGTAACGTTGACCTCACTGCCCTCAAAGTCAATTTGAATGGCTCTGTAAGTATTCTGAGTCCCATTACCATACTGATGCTGAAAGGCCCGAAAGCCTGTGACTGTCAGCGGTCACACTTCTTATGTACCTGTTGATACACCTGCCCTCTCGATCACCTACTTCACCCTTGCAAAGAACTTGGCTCCCGGTAATCTCACAATTACTGCAGGGGGCTCGAGTTTCAGCCATACCATCCCTAACGTGCTTTACGGAAGGTTCGCTTCTCCACTTGTTCACTCTTCCGATGATACTGACAATACCTCTTCAGTATCGTCCAGTCTGTCTCAACACCGATCAACCCTCACATCTACGGTGTCAACTTTCCCACTAACGCCGATTACATCAAGCACCTTGGAGTGACAATTTCGCGCTGGGGTGGTAATGCTGTCACTGCCTACAACCCATTTGGTGGATTCACGAACGCTGGCAATGACTGGTATTTCGAGAACAGAGGCTCTGATAGTGCCGATGATTGGATAGGCTGGGTCCATGGAGCAGGCTCAGACAGCCTCTTGACAATTCCCGCGTGAGTTTTTTACGCTATCGCTGAGGTTGAAACAAACTTAGATCATTCATTTTCAAGTCTTGACTGGGTCTCAAAGGATAACTCGTCATACTCTTATCCAAAGACTACCTATCCGGGTAATTTCAAGTGACTTCCAATTATATGAGCAGGATTCTCTAACTTTGCGTTATAGATCAAGCAGCATACGATCCGTACAACGCCAATGCGGGTAACGGAAAGTTCGCCAACGGTTCTTGGGTTGCTCCTCCCAATCAGGCCAATGTTTACACCCCTTGGAACACAACACTTGCTCAGAAGTGGCTCAAGGGACTGAAAAATATACCAACCATCGTCACCATTGACAATGAAATAGAGATCGCATCCAGCACGCATCAAGACATGCATCCTGTGTACGTCAAATTAAACTTGAGAAATCGGCAGTATAAAATTGAAGTTTTTTTTTCAGAGACATCAACTACGACGAAGAGCTCGACCGAGTTATCCGTTTCGCCACTGCCGCCAAACAAGCACTTCCTAATGTTGCAGTTGCCGCGCCTTCAACCTGCTCTTGGTGGTTCTGTAAGTAATCGACACGTCCTACGGAGCAAAAGCTAATGTTCAGCACAGATTGGACCAGTATGGTTGGCTGGACTGATACCGCTGCCCACAACAATATCGACTTCCTCCCTTGGTTCTTAGCTCAAATGAAGCTGGCCGAGAAAAAAGCTGGAAAGCGACTCCTCGACTACCTCGATATACACTACTACTACCAGCCCGATACCAGCAAGAATGACGATGCTGCAAAAGCTTTGAGACTTAGGATGACTCGCAGTCTGTGGGTGAGTTATGGTGAAAGAACTGCTTCTACACCAAACAAGTGACATGGTCAAACAGGATACCAGCTACGTCGACGAATCTTGGGTCGGCACCGATCCTCAAAACCACCAGTGGGCTCCAGATACCGTCCAGCTCGTTCCTCGCTTCAAGACTCTGATCGACATCAACTACCCCGGTACCAAACTTTCCATTTCTGAGTGGGCCTCCACCGCCGATAACGACATCACTGGTGGTCTCGTCACTGCCGATTCACTTGGTATTTTCGGCAAATACGGTGTTGATGCTGCTACATACTGGGCGACGCCTGGTGAGCAAGCACCTGTTGGCTTGGCTTACTGGCTCTTCCGAGGGTACGTGGATTCATAGCTAAATACTGGTCATGCAACATGTGCTGATATTGGGCTTCAGCTACGGCACCTATTTCGGAAGTAAGACTGCTCAAGTGAACCTCGCCAACCCTGACCCGAACACATGGAGCATTTACGCTGGATCGGATGGCAGCAAACTTACTCTTGTTATCATCAACAAGAAACCTGGACAAGCGCTCTCCTTCGATCTCTCTAATGTTCCGACTGGCAAATATTTCGTCCGTCACTTCGGTGGTGCAGCAGGTGTTGCTAAGTGGCAGGTATGTGGTTTTACTGCGTCGCCTTGCTTGGCATTGATGCTAACACGAAAAACTAGACTACGTTGAATGTGACCACGAGCCAGTTCATTGTTGTTCCTGGATACACCGCTGTCTTCTTGAAACAGCAGTAGTTGCTTTCCGTAGAGTATTTATTATCAATCAAAATATTTGCACTTCAGAAATATCATTGAAACTAAAACTCTATAATCCTGGCACATCTATGGGTTATACAAGGGCCTTCTCTACTAAGATTAGGGTGATATTGTACCGTAGGTCAGATATCAAGGAGAGGTTTGAGTATACGGCCGCGTCAACCATCAAGATTTCAGTTTCTCAGAACCGGACGAGTGGTCGTGGTTGGAATAGGTCCCCACCATGCCATCTCATACTGATTCGCCGCTTTAAGGGTAACACCTAACTGGCGAGCAGCATACATTGGCCAAGATGGATTCCTCAAGAACTCGCGACCCATAAGGATGACATCAGCCTTGTCTTCCTGAAGGTATTCCTCGGCTTGTTCGGGTTCGGTGATAGAACCAACAGTTGCGATAGATGTGTTCGGCAGAGCTTTCTTGATATCGGCAGCAAAAGGAACCTAGAGAAAAGTGGATCAGCATTGGAAAAAATAAACTCCACGGAAGAGAGGAACACACCTGGAAGCCAGGAGCCCAAGGGATCTTCTGTTTTTGCCAGTTTCCAGCAGTGCTGACATCAATCAAGTCCACTCCGAGTTTCTCAAGTCGTTCCGACAAGATCATGCTCTGCTCAAGGCCCCATTGCAACCACTTGCCAGACTCGTCTTTCTCTGGACCTTCGGCCCAGTCGGTAGCACTGATACGGACGAAGAGTGGCTTTTGTTCCGGCCAAGCCGCGCGAACTTTCTCGGTGACTTGGAGGACGAAACGGAGACGGTTCTCTAGGGGTTGACCTCCGTAAATATCGGAACGAGTGTTGGAGAGAGGGGAGAGGAATTCGTGGAGAAGGTAGCCGTGGGCAGCATGGAGTTCGATGAAGTCGACTACAGGACGATCAGTATAGTGTCCGGACAGTAGCTGAGGTAACTTACATCCTGCTTCATCGGCACGTTTGGCAGCTTCTACGAAGGCATCGGTAACTTTGTTGAGGTAATCTTCTGTGGCGGCTTGTGGGTCCGGGTATGTGCCTTTGAGGTAGGAAATTTCAGAAGGCGCATATACTAAAGAAAAGAGTGAGGATGAGTATTGTTATCCAAAACGGCTTTTAGACACAGTATACCTTCATCTGGCCATCCGTTCTCCTCTTTGGTTGCAACAGATGAATCGAAACCTGCCTGTCTTTTGACCCATGGCGCTTGGATGGACGCTTTGCGGCCTGCGTGAGCGAGCTGGATCCCCATCTTGGTATTGTGGGCGTGGCCGAACGAAACAATTCGCTTCAATGGCGCAATTTGGCTGTCTTTCCACAGGCCCTGTAGATTGATCAATAAAACGTTCCTTGCGAGCAGCGACATCCAATACTCACAGCGTCTTCAGGTGAAATCCTTCCTTCAGGGACAACGGCGGTAGCTTCTACAATGACAGCCCCAGCACCATGAGTAGCAAAATTCTAAACCAGGCTCTCAGTATTGCAGAAATTGACGAAGTGAAAAACGTACTCCGAGGTGAACAAGGTGCCAGTCCGTAGCATGGCCGTCGTCAGAGGAGTACTGGCACATAGGTGCCTACAGGGCAAAACGATCAGATTCATATAATATATGCTAGGGCGCCCTAACTCACAACCCAGATGCGATTCTTGAAGGTGACGGCTCGAAGGGTCAAGGGTTCAAACAATTTTGGAGTGCCTGAAGTCTGGAGACAACCATCAGCATGAATTCTGGGAAGCAAGAGAACAAAACACTCGACGTACGGTATTTAAAACGGTTGAAATTTCAGGCTCGTTGAGGGGATAATATTCCCTAGCATTTGGAACCGCCTTGTTGATTGCGAGCGAAGACATTAGATTTTGTTGAGTAGAGTGTATATGAAGTTGAGAGAGGTCGGTTTGACAATTGTGCTGGGGAGCCCATGGCAAAAGAATTGGTGCTTAAATAGTATTCGCGGCGAGCTTACGAAAGCGATAGCGGGTGCGGAAGGTTGCTGAATCAGTCGCTTCAGCACGATCTGTCGACAAATCGCGAGCAACGCCTTGAAGCCTGGTTGTCATTTTTGCCTCGTAAGCTGAGGACAGAAAGACGTTTCAGTGCTCAGCATTGAGAACGTTGATTAATCATATACATCCTTACTTAGGGGACCGACGTCGGCATAAAACGACATTCGTTGATGTAAGAATAACGCTGTAGTAAACTCTGTAGTACACGGGGAGGTGGTTAGTAACATGAAGAGTTATAACCGGTAACCCCCAGTTCTAAGCAGCATTACGAGAACACTTGATGCGTGGAAATTTTAGATTTGAAATCGGATGACGTCACGCGTCTGCTCAAGTTCGCCCTCGTCACACCTGAAGAAATCGATTTCACCTCAATGTGAGAGTACGAAACGAACCTGTGGCACACCCGCGTAGCTTTCGAGAGATATTTTCTCTAGATCTCAGAACGAGGTCCAAGAGACTATATGGGTCCTACTTAGTCTCACCAGATCTACGTTTCAACAGCAGTCAGCGGTATTCCGGTATTCTACTAAGTTACTGAGGCTCAGGGTAAAGTAAATAAAAAAGTTCCCACTCAGGGATTTCTAAATCCCTGATCAACTATGAGTTTGCGTCATGCTCTTTCAGCGACACGAAGCCCTCGGCATCATCTTCAGAATACCAGCCAATATCTTGAAGCCACTCCTGGTATTCAGAGATCTGACTCTCCCTGGGAGGCTGATCGCAATTCAGCTTATCTATCCTGAAATTCTCTTCCCCATGCTGAGTAAACCACACAACGACTGATTTTTGTCCATAGTCGATTAGCAGATATTCTCGGAATCTACGCCCTCGCGGTACCTCCTGAGGGAGCATTGGCAAGAAATTTCGTAAAAAAAACTTGATTGAACTCACCCAAGCGAGAGGAAATGAAGCAGGTTGGACGGTGTCCCGGTTTGTCATCATCCCCAGGTACTCGAGAAGCCTCATGTCGAAATTGCTGGTCGGGTTTGTACGACAGAAAGAACTCGGAAAATCCTAGTAAATAGCTGTCATTCACGTCGCTCATATACACAGCGAGGTGAAGCCCTTACCTTTGCATAATGCCTGTCCACGAAAGTCACCCAGTCAAAGTTGAGCTCGAGGTACCTCCAATCTATACGAAGCACACAAGAGAGAATTTCTCTGCTGAACCCCGACTTGATACATCCATCCCAACTCGAATACCCGGCTACAGCTGCAATTTCTTCCGATAAACGTTGTGGGTTCATTCCTAAAGTCCACTTAAGCCCAGGCAGGGGTGCGTGGTCATGCATTCGTTCATCCCATGGCCCTAGTAAACGCTTTAGCAGATGAGATGATAATCAGTTCACGAGCTCACCGTCCGTAGTGTGAAAATGCCCTGCATCGACTTCATGCCAAAAGAGGAGACTTTTGGTAATGTCAATGACTGCTTGTTTCTCCTCAATGGCAAATCGTCCTGATCGACTAGGATCGACAAGAAAGTCCTGAAAAGATGCATGATAGAAACGGAGTGGCATTGTACCAGCTTTTTCCGGACCAGGAACATCCACGACGGAATAGAGTTTCCTCATGGCGCCGTAAAATGTGGCCTGATCAATGTCGACGAAATTACATAGGCTCTGGGCCGATTGGTAAAGAAAAACACCTCGATACTCGTTGATCTCATGCATATAGATAAAGTGAGCGAGGATACGCCAAGTCGTTGGGAAGACGTTCTCGGGTACATCGGAGAGGATACATGCATAGAGAGTGTCGAGTTTGGCGAGAGCCTGAGGGTTTGGAGTATGAGTACCTCTCGCATGACTGAAAAATGTAACAAGCTTGTCCAGGCGCTCTGGGGGGTTGGCGTACTCATCATCACCGATAAAACCAAGAGCGGTTGCAGCAAAAACGAAATGACCAGAGATGCCCTCTGTAACAGCGTCAAATTGCTCGCTGGAAGGCCACGAAGGCCCTATGTTGTATTTCAACTGAAGGTCAAATAATCCATCTCGCAGGAAACGATCGACATCGTTTCTGCATTCTTCATCAATAACCAGCTGCTGACGTCCGCAGTCGGTGATGCGCAAAAACATATGTTGTAAATGTGCTTCGGAGCGACTAGAGATGAGCCAGACGAGAGGGAAATTCTTCTTCACACGAACAAGTTCATAGATCAGCCGTATGAACTCGCACTGAGCAGCCTCGCCTTGACACTCATCAAGTCCATCAAGAACAATTAGAAAGGGCCTGCGGATGCTCTGACACCCATGTGCCTGGAGTTGAGAGAAAGGTGTGATGATAAGCTCCCTAAACTGCACGGGGATCGCTTTCGACAATAACTGAGGGTCGTCAGCGAGACGAGAGGTAATAACAGCCTTGTAGTCCGGACAATGGAGGGCAAGCTGATAAGCGATGGTAGGGATGACAGTTTTAGGATCATTGCGTTTGTTAGGGCGAGAGAAGAAATAAGCTGCGCCGAGACGTTTAAGGCTGACGCATTTTTCGGCGAAAGTTTGAGCGACAGCTGATTTACCGCAGCCAGCGGAACCGTAGAGCCAAATCATAGAGCAATCGTGAGTGCCCGAATTTTCAACCCAGGACATCAGAGTGTTTCCTATCGTGATGCGAGTCCCGGGGTGGCAGGAAGGAGGGGGCCAGCGGGCGCTCGAGTCCACCGCCGCGTCTGGATTGGTGTGAGGTGCAAGATGGTGTAAGACTTGGGCCCACATTAATCTGTGTACCTGTGATCTACATTGACCATGACATGCCTGTGTTTCCACTTGAAAACATGCTGACATTGTTGGTGAATGTCTCAATCATAATCGGATTGTTGACGACGACATTGCTGGCGTGAGCGAAGAAGCCTTGTGGATAGGACTCCTTAGCACTCGTGTCTGCTTGGGACTCTGTTAAGCTTCATGAGTAGGCAGAATCCACGTACTGATTTGTCTGGTAGCACTTACTTTGATTGGCTTGCTTGGTACGAACAGAAGTCGATGGGAGACGATGGTCCTGGTCAGCGCGACGATTATCATGCTTAGTATGTCGCTTGAATAAAGTCCCGAAGTTTTCAAGCGAGTCGATGAACGAATCCAGTCCCATCGTCTGGTAGCAAGCGATGGTGGATGAAAGGCCTCCAGAGAGTCCATATCTGGTGCTGCGGCATCGTCAAATGATTGGATTAAGCGCTAAATTTAATCGGAGCTTGGATCTTCCTGATAATCTGTGAGCTAAGCTTAGCACATGCGCGTCTATCGGAAGCGCAGCTGCTGCAAGGAAAGTCAAGGATTGAAATCCGGACGCTTCAAACAGTGATAAATGGATCACCCACGGTCCACGATCAGAGATAAATAAGAGGACGGCTTGGAGACCGAACAATTCTATCGGAGTTCATAGCGCGTTCGCACGGGGGCAATCGCTTTTGGTGCTGTGCATAGCACTCAGGTTCTTCCGAAAGAGCTCGCAAACGCCATTCAGCATTATTGTTTACTCTACTACCGATGACTAAAATAAGGATAAATACAAAGGCGCCATCCTTCACCGTCATTTACCATTTAGCAAGGCGCAAACACATCTCCATTCAAATTAAACTTGCCGAAAATACCAAAGCTCTGCTCATTAGCATTGCCCTTCCAAAGCTGATCGTCATACTCGAACGCATAAACCGAGACTGAAGTATCGTCACGGCAAGCGCAGTTCAAATTGAGCAGAGCTGAACGTTCGTCGGCGAGGGAAGCGACTGCGGCGCCATTCGAGTTTCCGCGTGATGCCCAACCAGATCTACAAATACCAGGATGGTCAGCAGAGCTCGATAGGTGAATATTGGGTGACGGACTCTGTGATGTATAGAGGCTTGCTACCACACACATTCCTGAGCGCAGGTACGACAGTGTGGATCACAAAGTTGCCAGTCTGACCCGAGGGTGTGTTGGGATCATAGAATGCACTATCATCACAACCGACGGTGAGTCCTCCGTCATAAACCATTCTCAACAGCAGAACCACTCACTGTGCATTGGCACCGACGAAATCACCCTGGCAGTAAACCGAGTTATCCCTAACAGTAACCCAGTTATGCACCGATGTAACCGGAGTGTTGACTCCAGCAGCACGAAGCGTGCCTATTTATAACGAAGTCAGATCTACCCCTCGTGTGGCGCAATCAAGAAATGGAGGGAGACTGACTTCGGACAGAGGAAACTTTATTCATCACATTGGATGGAGAATCCGTGCTCTACACCGCAAAACAATCATGAGTATTCATAATATGACGACAATCATGACGTTTACTGACCTCGTTTCCAACAGTCAATCCAACATACCTCCCAGCGCCAAACTGCTTCACAGCACTAATGAATTGGTTGACTTGGTCACTACATTCCAATGAGCACATGCACAAATGAGTAGCCGTCCTCGATCATAACGACCGCAGAGAAAGTTTACTCACTTGATAGCCCCATTATTGGCAGCAACGGTTCCCTACAATTCAAAAGAAAAGGGAATGCCACTCAGCATCCACGTGCTCACACAAACTAAACTTTGATGATAAATATATAACTCACATCGAAGTAAATTCCAGCCATGACTGTCAACCCCTGAGCAGCAGCCGCAGAAGAAGCCATAGTAAGGGCGTTACAATCGAACCCTTCAATTCTGATCGATTTGAAGCCTGAGTTCTTGGCATCGCTAGCCAACGTATTCCACTATACAACCCATTGGATCCATGCATTAACATTATGGTGAGGTTTATGAAGGGACGTCGGAAGCTGACCTGAGCTTGGGTACGGCAAGTATACGACCCACTATTGCCAATAGAGT
Organism: Leucocoprinus birnbaumii; assembly: GCA_027627405.1. Classification (NCBI taxonomy): domain Eukaryota; kingdom Fungi; phylum Basidiomycota; class Agaricomycetes; order Agaricales; family Agaricaceae; genus Leucocoprinus; species Leucocoprinus birnbaumii. The sequence goes on from JANIEX010000091.1 coordinate 61,067, forward strand.
TGGATGCAGTAATGCCAGCGAAATGAGTGGCAGCAAGTGCGCCGCTGAGCGAAGCGAGCAAAGTAACAAAGGCGCCAGTAACCTTCATTTCGTCTTCGAGCAGAACAGGTCAAGGAGTTGTTTTTGGACGGGAGAGAGGAAACTGAGGACTCGGATGAGCACACAGAAAATCCTCTCAAATTCAACCCTCCTCTTATACCCCTCTGAAAATACCCATCAACGCTCCTATACGGTCTCATCATCTCTCCACCAACTTCTGCGCCACGAGGTTCCCATTTCTCCAAGACGATATATCAATAGAATCCCAAAGTAACCGATGAGAACAGACCACAAGATAGTTGGAAGCCCAGACGCCCAAGCCGCCGGCGAGCAGTCCACAAGTTCGCTATAGACTGGTGGGTCACCATAATTGCCCTACAAAAGTCGAAATGCTAGGGAGCAACATCTCAACGATCGAGACTCGGCTCGACGTTACCATATGCAAAGTCAAAAATTCCGTACCAGTAGTCCAATCAAATCACACAAAGTGAATAGAACTGATGCGTATTGCAAACGGATTTGAAGTTCGCTTAATGCGCTAGGCGGCGGCCCGGCTTGAGTGTCTGCGGCTTGAGACGACTTAAACATAGAGTTCCTTGTGCATCCATGCGTCATATGGGCCACCATGATCCGTTTTGTCTGGAATCAAAAATCCGGCTAGACGAGCCCCCCTTTGCGTGCCTTCTGGCCGCTAACAGCTCATCAAATAATCAGCTCGAGAAGCAATCATGATATAACGATTATAACTCACCGCCGTCATTATCGCATTTACACCCTAAATAACAGAGCCAAGAGTCAGAGTAACAGAGTAGTCTAGCTATAATAACCAAACCCATCATGTACTCGCTCCACCCCAAGCTCAAAATACAGTGATCTCACAAATGGAAGCTAGTAAATATCAAAATACCATATGCTCTCAAATAAGCAAAATTACGACATATATTATTAGGCACTCAAGCGTCCAACTCAACCAACGTAGCATCTCGACTTCTCGCCTCCCTTCCACGAGGCTCACTGACACCAGCCTCCGACTCTTCCAAATCACCCCCTTCGGCACCGCCAGCATCGGCCTTCACGGTATCACCCAAATCCGTCTTCGGCAAACGAACACAAGCGAGAAGTACTGATGAAATAACGAACGTGATCACAGACACAAAAAAATATCATCATCGGGTACGTCGCCACCGTCTTCACATACACGAACCCATAAAGCGACGGTCCCAAAATCTGTGATCTAAAAATACACCAATCAAAAACCAGCGTGTTAAAAAACCCCACATTACGATCGCGAGCATTGATTCCACTTACCCGAGTGCCTGAAGAACGCTTAGCGCTCCGAATAATCTACCAGATTCCTTATTTCCACGTTGTGTATACAAAGCTAGTGTTACAGCTTGCGTAGCCGGAGAGAATGCTGTGCCCATCGAACCGACCATGCCGAACATCGTGAATATCAAAGCCGTCGGAGCAAGTCCCATACAGGTGTATGCGATGACCTCAATGGCCACAGAGACTCTGGCTAAGCCAAGGTCAAAGGCGGGTGAGTGAATTTCCTTCTTTTTTACTGGGGCACCGCGAAGGGTATCTGAGGACAAGAGAGGAGTAGATTCTGAAGTTGTTTGTGGTATATCGATCACGATGGGCTTGGGCTTAAGGAACTTAATAACGACTGAGCAGGATAATTGAACTGCTGCCTCAAGGACGGAAGGTGCACAACTCACTCGGGAGAATAAGAGCTAAAAAGGCAGCCCGAGCGGCACCGACTATGCTGAGCCAATATCCAAGCTGTATGCACATAAGCACAGGTCTGATTGGAGACAATGAAACGACCAACATTTTCCGAGGTCCAACCAAAGGTGGCGGCAGCATACTGGAACGTGTAATTGTATGACCCCTACATCCATGCGTCAGAAAACCATTATCAGTTCCACGGAGCCAAAACCCACCATGACAGAAATAGTAACCATGTACGCGGCCCCAAGAAAAGTCATATTCCAGTCCTTCCTCTGCCTCTTCAGAGGGTTAACAGTACCAGAGACGGTCGGAGCGAAAACATCCTTGACGGCCGGAGCGAAGACAGTCAGAGGAGCAAGGAACGAAAACATCCGTTTGAAGAACGACAGAGCACGAGCACTCAGGCCTTCTTCACGCTCTGCATTATATTCCCTCTTCATCCTTTCGTACCTTTCCCTGGCACGAAGGCGGTAAGGCAGGCTAAGTGATTGGGGTAGGATAAACCAAATGAGAACCGCATATATGAGATGCACCACCGCAGCACCGTAGAAAACGGACAGCAGCTGTCCACTTGATCGGATGAGCAATGCGCCAAGTGTGGGTCCTATAGCCATTCCTGTGAACATCAATCCTAGTCCCATCGAGAATATGCGTGACCTGTTGAATATGTTAGTAACGGAGCGTACATTCACGTTGGTCGAACTGACCTATTGCCGTCATTGGTGACATCAGACTGGTATGCATGAATAGCAGCAACTGCTCCAGTAAAGCCTAAAGTAGATCAATAAATAAGCTCCCCTGGTTGAAGGATGTTCATACCTCCTAGGGCGCCTTCAACCAAAGGACCTACTAAAAGGAACCAGTAACCTCCAGGAATGGCATCAGGATAGTGCATCACAAAGATAAAATTGAAATCCGTCGTGAGTAACCCGATTAACGAAATTCCCATAACACGGTTGCGACCATAACGATCTGAGAACTATATTACAAAATTAAGACTCGAAAGAAACGGCAGGGAGAACGTGTACGCACCGCTCCCCACCAGCCCGTGGTCAAACAGCTGAGAATACCCATAGATGTTGTCATTGCTACATAGGAAGTGATAAAATAGTCAGATTGACGTCAATAATGATGCAGAACAATAATAGCAGAATATTGTGATGTTGGATACGAATCTTGAAATGGCACTCACCAGCAGCGAATTTCGCGACTGCAGCTTGTACGACTGGGTCTGCAGCGCACAATTGGGTCCGAGTAGGCTCACGAATGAATGGCAAGTCGGCGATGCCAAAAGACTTGTCATAATAAATATCGGGCCTCAAAATGCGACAGGCGAGGATGGTGTAGACTTCAACCTTAGGAGCCAACGTCGACGACATGGCGATAGCCGTGAACGGCAACGCGCACATAAGCCTGCACCGAACTCATCAACGACTCAGCATACCGGTCCTCGCGCACGCCACGTACCACCACGGCGTAGGCCGCTTCCACCACGGAAACCGCCTCATCTTTTCCCTCTCGTCCTCGTCCGACCATTGTTCTTCAGCGAGCGTTTCCTCCGTGGCGCCATGGTGGTGGTGTGGGTGCGCGAACTCCTCGAGCAACTCGGCTGTTTG
>JANIEX010000910.1:0-17069 GCA_027627405.1 Leucocoprinus birnbaumii
TCAACTTTGAGGGACTTGTCGATGAAACGGTCGTAAAGACTGGAGAGGATAGCTTGAGTGCCGAAGGCTTGAGCGGTACGGACAGTCGAAATAACTTCTTCAGCCATATTGCCGCCCTCAGCAACATGTTTAAGGGATAGTCTGATATAGCGCATTGCATTAAGGCACATGTCACAATGAAATTGTAATGAAAATGACGTACTGCATATAAGTCGAAATAAACTTATTCATGACGCCTCCGGTAATTCCAATGCAGGGCAGAATCGAGGACATAGCGAGAGCCAAGCGCCAGGATCGAGCATAGGCGAGAATGAAACCGGTCACGAAAGCAGACAAAAAGTTGACAACCAGAGCAACTTTCTCTGAAGTACCTTGCTGGACAAGATCTGAGAAGAAACGTAAATGACTCCACGAATCGGGAGAGAAGCGTAAGCTTACGGGTGTCAGTCTGGATACGGGTTGCAACTTCTCCTGCTCCAACTTTGTCAAAGTATTGAATATCCTGGCGCAGCACCGCCTGGAGGTAACGTTCTCTAACTCGCTTCGCATTGATTTCGCCAGTGTAAACCCAAGTAAACATATAAATATAGGTGCAGACAAACATGCCGACGCCTGATGGAAAACGGTAAACAAAACAAGTTAGACTAGGCACATTGCAGGAACGCACCAATATAGGTCAGGTAACTGGCGTTTAGTGCAGCGTCGCGACGGAAATGGTCAGCAGCAGCAGGAACTGCATCGGGATTGTTGCTATTCAAGACCGTTTGGAAAGCAACGAAATCTTGAGTGAGGTTTCCGAAGAGAAGTGTCATAAGGGGCTGTAAATCTGTGTGAATTTACGATTCGAACAAAAAACCTATCGGCTCACCTGGGCGGCTCCAGCTGCAGCAGCAGCAATAAGACTGAGGAGATTTATTGTAGTCTCAAACCGAGTGGCAAAACTAAGGGAGAACGGTTAGAAAGAGTGTTAGAGATGAGTGGGAGAGCATACCGAAACATCTCGAAGAAGCCAACGGGGGTGACTTCCTCAGCCTTTGGCACTTCGGGCGTAGACTCCTCAGTCTTTTCGACATCCTTGGCTTCTTTGTTTTTCTTGCGGAAGAAACCACGAGAGGCCTTGGTCTCGACGACGGTGGCCTTCTCGTCTGCGGTACTGGGACGAGAGTCAGACATCTGGACGAGGGGGCCGGCGATCCGGATGAGAGGTTGGACGAGAAAAAGGTTGAGTTGCTCTGCGGTTATGTATATGTACGGGAATACGGCGTGTGAACGTAAGCAGTGTTACGCGCGCGTGTGTTCGAAGGCCCGATTAGGTCGTTGATCATCTTATCAACTCTTCCTGCCCAGAATATTTCCTCCGTCGTCCCCGCTACATATCCCCGGCCCCTTTTTATTTTCCCTCCCGTACACTGGCTGCAGCTCTTCCTTTACGCCACTTCATCCCTCCTTCCAGCAGGTGAACGCCGGAGTCTGCAGTCTGGATTTTTCTCTGCACCCCCTTGTCGGCCCCCGGCTTGGCAAGGAGATATTCTAAGCACTCGCATGGCAATGGTCTCCCGCGATTGTAATTACGAACCCCTGCGGCGCCGGCAGAGTCAGACGGGATTTTGATATGCTGTGCATTTCCCAGTTCGGAAGCGTGGGTGACTCGGCCCATTTGCGTATGCATTTACGAGTCATATCGGCTCCTTCTCCAGAGTCTGCGGCACCTTAACAGAGAGAAGACAGTGCATGTGTCTTGGGGCCTGCATCCTTTGCCACATAATTTGCCACGACTTTACGTTGTACTCCGGCATCCAGCATTTGACCTCAGTCGTCGTCATCCATGTGCATACAGGGTACCCCAAAGGTCCCAAGAGTACCTCAGGTTCGAACATATGGCCCCCTAGGTAATCGGAGTTATTTGACGAAATACGAGAAGAAAAGGTCGAGCATATCAGCATGCGACACGAGGCTGCGACAACAGACTTTTGTTCCAGCTTGTTCTAGTTGTTCCGTACTTTGTGGTCGTGGGATTCCAACTGTTGCCATGACCCGAGCCGGGAAATAACGCCGAAGGAATGAAGCTTCTACTTGTGGTCTGATTCCCCTTTAGAGGTAGATTACTGTGGTCCACAAACAAATCTGTACCTGAGATCGTCGAACAGAAGTCGTATGAGCAAATCCAAGACGCTTTCAGATAGTAGTATCGAAGGCTGTTGAGAGCCCGAGAATCGAGAACAAGGTATTCACGTGGAGCGCTGATTCAATTGATCGAGGTCAAAGAAACCACGGAAAAGGAAGTCATATCCTCAACAAGTGACTACACTGACAGCTCACTCATACCATTTTTCTTCTTGACATACCTTCGTTCTCCTTCTTCCTTTCTTGATTTTCAGTACCTTTCTACTTCGTCTTTCTTGGAAACATGGCTATGGACTGGCTCCGTGGCAGGAAATCCGTCACCAATCTCAAAGCCGAAGCTGCAGCACTCAATCGGTCGACCACGCCTACTCCTCGCAATCCAGATGGCAAGCCCAACTTCCGATCGGGTTTGCTGACAATTCGTGTCCTTTGGGCGGAGGGACTCAGCTTGCCAGATGGTGTCGCTGTTCCAGCGGCTATTCAAGCGACACTAGCATCGCAGCAGGCGAAGGTGGCCGCATCAGTTTCCCCACTCGAGCGTGACACAACAGAGACTTGCTCATAAGTCTCGTGGAAATAGGTAGGGGAATTTCCGTCCATTTTTTGTCATTTTGAAACTCATTTCTCGTCGACAGAGACAGCGTCCAGCGCAAGCAATGCTGGTGGCTACCCTACGTCGTTATGGAATACGAGGTCAATCAGATCCTCATCACACCTCTTGGTGGTGACCTCGACAAACCACTCTACATGTATCAAGCATCTTTGTACGTTCATCACATATATCATTCCTTACGAAAGATGCTGATCCCATCCGCAGTGATGTATCCCGAAACTCTGAGATATCGCTACAACTCTACCTCCGTGCTGACGAACCGAAGCGCGGCGCAGATGGCATGGCAGATGACCTCGGAAATGATATATTTTTGGGCGGTATCAAATTCGTTCCCAACTTTGATGAGATGGGCAATCAGGACCAATGGTATGAGATGGTCGGAGGATCAGGAAAGATACAGATTGGTGTGGCGTACAAGCCCAGTTTCGGCCATTCCTTGACCATTGATGACTTTGAGCTTATTACTGTCATCGGCAAAGGAAGCTTTGGCAAGGTGAGTTTTGGCCGAGTATGAGCGCTCTTTCGCTTGCCTAAATTGACGTTTGGTATGATAGGTGATGCAAGTCAGGAAACGTGATACGTCGCGTATCTATGCCCTCAAAACCATTCGAAAGCAACATATCGTCAATCGCAACGAGATTACTCATACACTTGCCGAACGGCTTGTGCTTGCCCAAGTCAACAGCCCATTCATCGTCCCCCTCAAGTTCAGTTTCCAGTCTGAACAGAAACTTTATCTAGTCTTGGCGTAAGTACATCGAATGACTCGGATCTATTTTTACCTCCCATAATTTCACCTTAGTTTCGTCAATGGCGGTGAGCTGTTTCACCATCTACAGCGGGAACAAAGGTTTAATGAAGAGCGGGCCCGGTAACGACTCATTCTTCATCATTTCTGGGATCGGTTCCTCATGTTTCCGTGTAGATTCTATAGCGCTGAACTCCTTCTCGCTTTGGAACACTTACACGAACTCGATGTGGTATATCGGTAAGCCACGAGTCTGCGATTGATGCAATATCTATATTCATACGATCACCCTAGTGACTTGAAGCCCGAAAATATCCTCCTTGACTACACGGGCCACATCGCGCTGTGTGATTTCGGTCTTTGTAAACTCAACATGAAAGGCAATGAGAAGACCAACACGTTCTGTGGAACTCCCGAATACCTCGCGCCGGAGATTTTAAGTGGCCAAGGCTACGGTGAGTCAATGGACGACATCTTCCACCACTTTGTATACGATCTGACGGCTACTCCCAAAAAAGACAAAACGATCGACTGGTGGACACTAGGTGTTCTGTTGTATGAGATGCTCGCGGGCCTGCCTCCATTCTATGATGGTCCGTAGCGTTTCCCCGTCTACTGCGGAGACTGTATCTGACTTAGACTATTTTCATTTACAGAGAACACTGATACTATGTATCATAAGATTCTCAATGATCCGCTTCAGTTCGGACCTGAGTTCACAAATGAAGCTCGAAGCATTCTCACCGGACTCTTGACTCGCGAACCCTTGGCCCGACTCGGTGTGAAGGGCGCAGAGGAAATCAAACGTCATCCGTTCTTCTACAAACACATAGATTTCAGGAAGCTGTCTGAGAAGAAGATTCAACCTCCGTTTAAACCTAGCGTGGCAAGCCCCGTGGTACGTTCTCGTTCTATTATGAAAGTTGACAAGTATTCTGATGGTATGTTCTCAGGATGTATCTAACTTTGACACGGTCTTCACCGAAGAAGCACCTATTGATAGTTACGTTGAAGGCTCCAACTTATCTTCGACTGTTCAAGCGCAATTTTCAGGTGTTTATCTTGCCCTTATCAACTGTATAACGTTTATTCACCTCGTGGATCTGCAGGCTTCTCTTACAACGGAACCAACATACCTATCAGCCCTGCCTAATAGAGCTCTCTCGATAGTCATCTCGCTTGGTTTAATTTTGTCTCTCTCTAATACATGTCGGAAATCAGCGTATCTACAGTCCTCTCGCTTGTAAATTCCCTCAAGTAATCTCTCTTGTTTGTTTCGTGATAACAATTTTTTCGCTGCAGTCGTTTGCTAAATTAGTCTCTGTTCTGATGTATGATACTTTACATAGATCTGGCCATTTTTACACTATTATAGTTGTCATAGGATACCATCCCCATTTTTTGTTGCTCTCCGTATTGTAAATGGCACTTTACAGTTTTATCCGGGTTATCTTTGTCTCTCGTGTGGATCTTTTTTGAAAGAGATAGGCGTCTTTGAAGTTGACATGTAGTACCTCCATCTGTGGAGGATGGGATTACTACGAGAATATTTGTGGGCGCATTGGCACTACCGATGTTTAGGTGGATCGATCTTAATAATCGTTTGGAGCGCAATTGATCTGTAGAGGACGATTCTCCTCGCATCAACGATGATAGAAATCGAAATATTTTGGGCGCGATCCATGTTTGCTGCTTGCTGTTGAGCTTCTAATGGGATCGGCTTTTGTTACTAATTAGGATTATCGGAGGTTTTCTTGGTTCATGAGATTGCCTCCAGGCCTCTACTGCGGCCCCTCGAATACAAGTTACTCTTCAGAATACACCAGAGCTTGCAACGTTTCAAAGCGTGGGTAAGCAGTAACGGTAAAGTAGATATTCCAAGGGTCGCAGTGGATCGAGGGTACTTTGTCAAATGTTCGTGTTCAGACTCGTTATGACCTGCTCGTGCCTGGCCTGTCGCACAGTAATTACCCTAACACGAGGAGGCGGGAATTCTAGCCGGCTACTTATCGCACCATGCTTAGATATGAAAGACTAAAACTCTGATACTTGAGTTGCCCTTACATGATTTGCACACTAGAAGTCCTTCGGCATTGAAAATCAGAAAAACGGCTATACACTGGATTGTATTCGGCACAAGTTTGTCCCTCGTAAATGAACCTGATAGTTGGCCATAATGTCGACCCCAGCCCCACATTCTGATGAAGTAGATTTATGCCAGCACGCTAGAAGTTATGTTTTGGAGGTACTTGGATGTGTGTGAATGATGTGTCATCTTGTCGAAGGAAGGCGCTGAGGCGCGAGGCATTGAAGGAGACACCGCGGAGTCGCTCGGTCATCCGGCATCGATCTTGACGCTGAACCTAAAAACTGGAAGTGGATGCGGCATGATAGATCGCGCTTGAGCTCAAGCGTAGCGGCTGTGGTATGCCTTCAAATTCCTCTATTTGCTCTAATTGAGTAGAGTATAGACCTCAGGAAAAGACGTGCAGCGTTCCAGGACGGCCGAGCAGATATTTGAATGCGATTACTGGCGAAGTGACTATAGGGCACAGGAGAGTTGACTCAAGGAGTCCAAGCGATGGTCAAGCGAAGGTGACAAGTAAGTGACAAGTATTGAAAAGCTCCGAAAATTAAGCGAGTGTATTTGACACCCATGCCAAAGACAAATAATGATGGAGCTCCCAAGTTATTCCGGACTTGACATTGTCTGAGAAACGTCTCTCTCTTCCCTAAGACTACCATCACCCTCCGGAGGAGAAGACGAAACATCGCGCATCAAATTTTGCAGATCTATTCGCTTCCGAAATGTTGGGACTTGACCGTTCCGCGAAACTAGGCGAACCCCACATCGCGCAAATGATTTATGCGCCTTTGTTCACCGCCGTCTGGCAGCGGGCTCTCGATGGACATGGCATGACACGCGTTGGCACAGCGGCACAACGGCGCACTCTGAACAACTATCTTCCATGCGGGATTGGGATATGCTGCTTATCAGTTGGACCTCTAGGAACAGTGCTAGCCTCGTAGAATCTCGTATCGCGTCCTTAGACCCTGAGAGTCGCTCTACTTACTCACGGCAATGTGGTGACCTGATGCTTCTCACCATATCTTAGTATGACGGATCCTGTATGTGAAGAACAAGAGAAGGAGAGACATATGTTCTATCATTGATTAGAACTCTGATGGAGCTGGTCCGAATCTAGCCGCCCTTGCTATGACACTTTGGCGGTTTGTAGATGTTGAGTTTTGCTTTGAATTTCTCTGGATGTGGGTTGAGAAGCTGCTTCAACAATTGCTTGCATCTATCATCGGCTCGAACTGCTGCAAGATCACTTATCAAGCACATGGAGTAGTTTCGTTGTCATCTCTGGAGACCAGACTGGCATTGTTATCGACAGCCGATACCACATGTCTACTTCATAGAATCCAATTTCGCTTTCTTCGTAATTTATGAGGAATTTTGTCTTCACCTCGCAGTCCGGCAACACAAATCAGCATTCATGCAAGCAATGTCTTATTCCTTGACACTGGAGAGCAATAAATACGACGAGAATATTTCAACGTATCCTCACTTCCACAGTCACCTACTCCTAGAGAGTCTCAGATGTCTACTACAACGCTTCCCTCTATCTCATCCGCCGAGAAAATCGCCGGTCACGACAAGCTTGTCGAAGACCTCGCGAAGGAATTCTCTGTTGCGGAAACGCCTAGCAGTGGGACAGACGTTAGCTCTCTATCTTCCTCACTCGAGAAGGCTCGATCTTTCGAGCTGGATCCTTGGGCTGGGTTCCAGGATGAGACTCTTCCTGACAAAAAGGATAGCAGAATCGTCAGATTCTTACGGCATCAGGTCTTCACCCTGTACCGCAAGCTATTCAGTGTTGTTTTCATGATCAACCTCGCTATCTTCATCTGGTTGCTCGTTCGCGGTACCAATGCACTGGAGGTCGCTGGTGTCACGGTGGCAAACCTCTTCGTATCTATCTTGCACCGCCAAGAGTATGTAATCAACACGTACTTCTGGATTTTCACTAGGGTGCCTTTGTCGTATGTCCTATTTTGATCAACTCCAACAATTTGATCCGGCTCACACATCTCCCCAGTGCTCCGTTTTGGGTCCGCGCAGCTGCCGCTCGTGTCTATCATATCGGAGGCCTCCACTCTGGTTGTGGTGTCTCTGGTACCATTTGGATTATTCTCTTTGCTGGCCAGGCTACTAAAGAGTTTGCCTATCGACAAGGAGTGAGTCTATCATGGTTCAGACATATTCCGAGAGTATGAATTGATCTGTGCTTCTTTTTAGACAATCACAATTCCGACGCTTGTTGTCACTTATTGTATCATGGTGCTTCTGATTGGCATCGTTGCATTTGCTCATCCGGACTTGCGCCTGAAGTACCATAATAACTTCGAAATGACCCACCGTTTCATGGGATGGACTGCCGTTGGATTAGTCTGGGCAGTGGTATGTGCGCGAAATTTGAGAATAAGTCTCCTGAGCTGAGAAATTATTAGATTGTCCTCCTCACTAACGACTACAGGGCTCCGGAAGTTCCTCTCGGCAGAGCCCTTATCCACAGCCCTTACTTCTGGCTCATTGTTATTTTCACTCGTGAGTGGGACCTTCGGCTGATAGACGGGGCAAATTCTTACTAATCGATTTCTACCAGTCTCCATCGCTCTCCCATGGATGCGCCTACGTAAATACAAGATACGCAGTGAGGTTCTGTCCCAACACTGCATCCGTCTTTATTTCGACTACGGTGAGCATGCATGTCGATGCATTGACGAATAGAGACTCATATCAAAATTCTAGCCACACCCCCTCCCGGAAGCTTCACCCGTGTGTCTTCGTCTCCTCTGACGGAATGGCACAGCTTCGCGACAATTGCCGTACCAGAAAAGAAGGGTTACTCGATGATTATCAGCCGCGCCGGAGATTGGACTAGCAAAGCCATCGAGAATCCCCCTTCTGAAATCTGGGTTCGCGGTATCCCGACTTGGGGCATGTTGAGCGTCGCTGGCCTCTTCCGTAAAGTCCTCTTTGTTGCAACTGGGTCAGGCATCGCTCCGATAGCTCCTTGGCTCTTTTCTATGAAGGTTCCTTTCCGACTCCTCTGGACCTCCCCAAACGTTCGTCAAACATTCGGTGACAAACTGGTCGACGATATCTTCGCAGCCTGCCCTGATTCTGTCATATATGGTAAGGCTCGCAGTATAGTTCAGACGAATTGCCACTGATGCCATTGGACATTACCAGATACACGCATTCATGGCAAACCTGACATGGTCAAGCTCGTTTACCGAATTGCCAAAGACTTCGAGCCAGAGGCAATTTGTGTGATTTCTAACGAGAAGTTGACCAGGAAGATCATCTACGGTATGGTCAGCCGTGGCATCCCTGCCTTTGGTCCGATCTGGGATTCCTAAACGGAGAGCGATCCCAGCCATATGAAGTCTTTAATGCCCGGATTCTTACGCCAAAACAATGCATTACCAATGGAGCAATCATCCGCTTCTATTCATGTTTAACGCTTCATTCAATGTCTCGACAATATACTTTTACACTTCAATTCTTCATCTATATTCATTTGGAATCGTTGTGATCACACTGTGTGTAGTAATAAAGGAATAGATTTCCACTTCCGCCACCTTAGTCTTGGAGTAGTCGGCCACTCCTGATGTCTTGTCTTCAAATTATGAGTGTATATCAAGCACTACATAGCTCAGCTAGGAAATGGTTTGTTACACCGAGGTGGAGAAGTCAGTCTAGACTGCCACTACTTAGTAAAGTCATGGAAGATGGCATGACTACACACCTGGAACCCCTGGCTTGCCAGAAGATCTGGGCCAGCTGATGGTTTGTAATTGAAATCATCTCACCACTCGGAACACTTTGTATTTTATAGTTTAGAGCAGCCGCATGGGGTGCGCGTCGCGGATCTATCATTTAAATAACGATGTTTCGATATAACTTTGACACCACAGACAAACAACCAAGCCCTCCAGTCTCCAGCTGCCGTCGGCATTTGTATTTCGGGCCTTCGGTGGGAGACGCTCCTTGACGGTTTAACCACGAATCATCATTCAGTGTCATTTATCCGACGCCAAAACGCTGACCGCCTGGGAACACTGGAGGACTTCTGTGATCTAACTGAATTTGATGTCTATCTGTCGAAAATCCTGACAATTTATGTGCAGTCCTTACAGTTTACTACTAGCTAGTAGTAGTTTATTGTTAGTACTTAGCAAGTGTAAACCTCGAGTCGTGCTATTGCGCTTAGGTTCAGACGATTCATACGCCATGGATATGTTCTTGCTGACCGAGTGGTCCAAGCTGAGTCAAATCCGAATTTCCTCAATAATATTTAAACAGGTTCGAAGCTCCGGCGAGTCCCGGTAGACGTCGTACACCCCCTCTTATAGTCACGCCTCCAGTACACTTTAAGCTGAGAAGACCGAACGTTCTATGGATGCGTTAATCTTGCACAAGCCCAGGCCCTGGCAAGCAATTGACATTCCGTCGGGTTTGGAGGCTTCAGAAGACAAAGCCAGGGCCTAGACCGACTGGACATCACTTGTTTATCCTGGTAGCCAAGTTGTATTATCTGTGATTTAGCTGTCCAAGGCGGCTCTACTCTGGTTCTGCCTTAGCTTTTATGAAATCAAGAGATAACGCTAGGATGACGTATCAATATATCAATTACTGACAAATGACTGAAATAGCTAGTTCTCAGTGAAATCTATGATGATCTATTGTAATCGCTCTTTGGTCTCTACAACCGTTCTTCTCTCATTCATACGGGATTGCACATCTGTCTCCGACGTATTGTCAACGGGTCAATTAAAGTCCAGGAACATGATTCTCTGAACCAACCCTGACTTGCCTTCCTTGGATCCTCATCAGCTGACTCAGCAGGTCGTGAGTCAATATAGGGGCCCTCGAGTTTAGAGCACTGTATACTTAGTTCTTGAATGGCTACCACCAGCTTCACCATCTACTCTCGTTATGATCCAGAAAAGGACAAGGAGCGGCTACAGCGGGAAACCGGTCAAATACCCGATGCTGATCGAGAAAAAGATCTCGATAATGAACACTTATGGCGAGAGGCAGCTTCTGCCCAATTTCTAAAAGCCCAACGACCTCCACCACAGTTCGTACCTGCCACTATATCTTACGAAGTTGGTAGCGGTGACCCAGATCTCTCAAAGCCACACACATCTCTACAAGAAGCGCCACTAGACTCCTCGCTCTCGTCATGGTATCGCTCATTGACCACGGCTGGTTCCGCTGGAGCTGCGGCACATCAAGCCCGTCCTTCCTCCGCCCCCATTCCTACAACATCTGGCAGGGCAGTGCAGGAAAAAACAAAGGGAAATCCTAAAGTACGAATTCAGAAGGACAAAAATAACTGGTTCATCCAGAAAGTCCTGCTATCCGAGCCTCCAACTGCTCCTTCCACACCACCACCTACACTCTCCGATATCCTCGCTCGAGAACCCCCACCATTACCGTCTGAGCCTAAATTTAGTCCTCCCGTATGGACCGAAATAGGACCTTCCAATAAAGGCTTTGCGATGCTTCAGAAAGCCGGGTGGAACGAGGGAGAAGCACTTGGGATCGGGGTGAGACGAAGACAATCACTTACTTCTACCGGTGCCGGGGAGCGAGTGGCTATTGGTAAAGGGAAAGCAAGGGCTGTGACAGCGGAAGAGACGGTTGACCGAGCATCGCGGATAGTAAGCAGGGAGGAACTGTGCGATGCCCTCGGTGACGTCAAAAATGAGGGAGTTGAGATTATCGACCTTACAATTTCAGACTCTGAGGAAATATCAGACGGAGAGGAAGAAGAAGAGGAAAACATCAAAGCGGAGGAACTAGATGAACTATCTCAGAGAGCCAAATACCCGCCTATGGAAGGAGACACCGAAGATATCTCGGCACATGGCCGCAAGGCGCTTCTGACCCCAATAGCCACTGTGTTAAAGTTGGATCGTCTGGGCATTGGGCTCAAGGCCAAAACTGAAGGTCCGTACAAGGCATCTGTCAAGCGTGTCACCCACAGTGCTGCATCAGTTGCTGCCCACGCGCGGGCAGCGGAGGAGGCTCGGAGACGGAGGGAAATTTTTGGGCGGGGTCGAAGGGGATACGAGAGACAGAAGCGAAAAGAAGAGGAGAGACGAAGAAATTTGCTTGCTTACATGAATACATGAATGGGTATAGACAGTTTTTCTATTGTTTGTACGGAAAGACACATGGGTATGTACGCTTTTGAGCATGATCTTCGAATTATTGTGTACATTCTTCACGAATGGCAGCTATGATACAGTATTTCTTTCCTTTCCATCATAAGATTATCAAGTAAATAGCGAGACGCGAGTTCGAAAGCTAAGGGTTAACGTGGATCTAAAGGTCCTCATCGCAACAGATTCAATACCTTCGTGACATGTTCATAGCAGTCATGATAGAGGGAGAACAATTTGAGAAAGGACCGAACAATAGATTCGGCTTCAGGGCAAGACATTCTCGCCCCAGACTCCCTTAGGTGTGTCGCATCGAACTTCAGCAACATACATCTTTAGCCATTGAATCATCTCCCAGCTGATCTGGGTGCATCGCGTAACATCGATCGATCGCAAACGTTGAGGGGGGAGTACCCCAGAATGGCTGGTATAATGGGCTTTGGCGCGGGCTTGGGCAGCTGCAGCGGCGGAAGCGGAGGTAGTCATGGTGGAGGCGGATGTATAGTACCGGGTAAAGCCATTCGGGTTAGGGGGTAGTCGAGCTTCGACGAATGCTCGAAGGGAGTCCCATTCAAGGCTTGTGCAGCCATCGAGGTTGATTTCCTCTAGTCGAGGACAAATCCACGGCTGAGAGGCTGACATACTCTACATTCACCGTGGTCAATATGCTGTAAAGTTGTATGCTTTGGAATATACCTTCAAGAAATACGAAGACAGATCTTCTATGTCGACGACTTCGAGCGTTGTCAGCGAGGATAGCCGTCGTAACACATGAACAAAAGTCATTTCGGTAAAAAGACAAGATTCAATGCGAAGGTATTTGAGGGAGAGTTTGGTGAGAGCTTGTGAATGCAGGCGGTTGAGGATGGGGTTGATATTTTGCAGATAGCAGAGCTCGAGACGCTCCAGCTTGGGGAAGGCGATTTGTGACATGATTTGGAGTGCCAGAGCATTACCCGTGCAGTAGAACGATGCCTGAGTGAGGCGAGGTAATTGAATGATCCCTCCTAGCGAAGCTTCGGAGCCCGGAGGAGGGCCACAAGGATATGAATCCACGTCGGAAATGTTGCGAAGGGCAAGCTCCTCCAAATCGGGACACTGGCGCAAAACGGTGATTAGGGTTAAGGGGGAAGGTGTTGAGCCGTTGAAGTAGCCGCCAAGCTTTAGGACGCGGAGACGCGTCAACAATCTCAGGTCCCAGCCGAAATTGAATGATGTAAAGGAGCATGAGCGCAGCCGTGGAGTATTGCCAATGAAGAAAGGGGCAGTGGGCGTCGCGGCGTGGTCTTCCTGTATGGAGTGATAGATGTGAATGGATAAGGACTCGAGGAGCGGTGCATCATCTTTCCATTGAAGGAGAGCTGCGTGTACTTGCGAACGGTTCGGAACGCTCAGGGAAAATGTCTTTGTACGCCACAGTGCAGGTCGGAACAGGTCCATAGCGAGCATTACCTGCTCACTGACACTGAAAGGATAGTCCAGTCGTGGCGCAAAGTTGACAGTGATGTCGAGAGGACATGATTTAGATCGCTGAAGTCTTCGCCGTGCCTTCTCGAGTGGGTTATGGGGGCTAACGTTGATTTTTGCCCAGAGCACTGGAGTGTTCAGCGCCACTTCTGCCCAGTACCGGCTAACTCCATATCAGTATGAACGCCTCCGTCGCGTCAAGCTGTCAACGCACCACACGAGCATCAATGTCGACACGATGATTGGATCTCCATCTCCCATGCCCAGTACACCCATCACGAAGATGGACGATAACAGCTCACTCGGTAGACGGATTACCGGAGACTGCAAACGAACTTCCTGTTCTAGCTGAGACTTGAGAACCTGACGTTGGGTCATCAAGTCAGCCATCTGGGTGTCCAGGTTGTTAATAGCCTCCCGTAGAGAGGATATTTTCCCCTGAGGCATAGGTCGGGGGACATACGCATCGGAATCGGTCCTGGTGTTCAAGAAGTGTCGGTGAAAGTTTGGGACGGAATTGTGAGATTTTGGAGCAGAGGACCTGCTGCTCGACGAGAAAGCACTCAGTGGATCGCTGTAGGGGACAGGGGACATGGGGGACAAGATCAGAAAATGAAGGACTTGTCCAGGGGAGCGCCTTAAATAACGGAAAGAAGGTGCTGTCGCAATACCGAATTAGCGAGGCCAGGAGGCCAGATTGACCTGGAGGGGATTTGTAACCGAAGGCAGAGTCGCGTTATAACAAGACATACCTCGTTTGCAATAACAGCAAGGGACGGGAGGAGTGAATGGAGAGGGAGGGGTTATAAGCATTTTCGAGATTGAGTCCAGATAAAGGAGATCCACTGGTCGTGTTCCGTGCCAGCACGAGGCGCAGAGCATGCAGATGTTTTAGCAGCAAGTGGACCAGGGATCCAGAAAAACCTGATGAGTGACCTGCAACGTGGGATGTTGTAATGAACATCTCTGACACGAGGAACGCAACGAGGCAAATTTCTGCGCAAACCCCGATTGTTTTTGCCACACCTTGGCCTCGAGTCCGTTCTTTCGGGCCACAGCCGCCATTTCCAGAAACGCGCACAGCCGAGTTTCTAATATTCGTTCTAAGTAGCACTCTGATACACTTCCTATCTACTCTGCTATTTCCCGACTCTCCTCTCCGCGTCTTCTGTCTTGCGCACGATAGTACACAAATTGGCACAGTACCTAGATTATGTCCCAAAAGGAAGGTGGAGTTAGTTTTCTACATCTGCCATCTCCTTCAGCCACTCACAAATATATCCAATGATACAACAAGACCACTCCCTGTTAACACCATTAGTCTTGTTCAGCACTTCCATACTCGTGCCCGCACCTGCTAGCCAACTCGCGTTCGTGACGAGGTAGTGCCAATCCGTGCTCTTAGCGAGAATTGATGATGAGTACATGATATTGCCGCACATCGCGAAGAAGAACAAGGCAGGTGATAAACCTTCACATCTGGTCTTGAAGTTTTTTACTAAGAGTTGGATATGAATTTCCGGATAAGAGAACGCGTTGAAATGAAACTCACTAATCTGCGGAACACGGGCGCCGATCTATTGCGATAGAGCTTTGAGATTAATTCGGCTTGAGTGTATTATGAAAAAGACTCACGAAAAAGAGAGCACTGGCCCAGCCGAATATTTGACTCTTCCACCAATCCTTCTTTGGCACAGGTTTCGGAGCGTCTTCATGGTTGTTTCTTGTAATCCACCACGCTGTTGTCCCAACCATACAAACGAAAATGAGTGCGGCTGTATAGCGAACCATCAAAGTTCTTGCGCTGAGATGCTTTTTCACCGCTTCTTCTCTCCCAGGTAATAGTGGCGCTCTTTCATCGTCTTCTACAGGTTTGGGCTTGAACAGCGGCTGGCCATTTTTCCACCGGTAATAGAAGACTTGGCAAAGGAGTGTGCTATCGCACAAGCTATACTGCAAGCTCATAATTCAACACCATGCTGTCAATAAATCGGAAGGAGAACTTACGTAGCAAGCTAGAATGATAACAGTGGGAATCAGGCCAGCGAGCACCGCGCCGATGAGGTTGCACAAATCGCCTGCTAGCCATATCAGTACGAACATGATACTGAGACCCTCGCCTGATTGAAGTTCATAGTTCTCGTATATCTGAGGAGAATAAACGACAATCCTGGAAAACTTGGTGAGCACTCGACAAGGAGACCTCAGGAAGTCAACAAACCAGCAGGCGATAGATATCCAGCCAAACTTTCGTCGAAGGTCAGTCGCAGTGTCAAAAGATACAGAGAGTTTGTTGCTCACTATGCTGCTCAACGACGCTGACCCGATCATGGTGCAACTGGATCCTGGTATCCTTCAACGTCTCGCTGGATCGGAGCAGGATAATAATAATCGTGACTGTGGGTTCGTGACCCAACCTGCTTCTGAGTTCGTCACATGGTTATAGTGTGTCGGAAAATCAGGAGTGCTGCTGCAACCTGACGTAACGCATTCTCACGACTAATTATGATTTTACATTTGCCTGGTATTAATTTGCGTGTGAACTTTACATTAATTCAAGCAAACCAGTTACTTCGCACCAGTTGATTTGTCACATCGGCACTGCAATGGCGTTACAACGGCCGGGTTGCGCAGCGACCGGTTGCAACCGGTGGCGGCGCAAACCAATAGCCGGTATTTGTTCGGCATTTGATTGAGGGAGTAGAAAGCTCTATAAGAGAATAAGCGAGAATCAAGACTGCTGAAACAAGGGAACAAAGTCGAAATAAGACCGTTCAGACCCAACCCAGCGCTTTGTAAGCCTGGCAAGCTGCTAATTCTTTTGCTACTTGCTTACTCCCACCCGTGCCCCTTCCTTTCACTATCCCATTCACTGCATTAACGCGTCAGTGGCAAGCACGCTCACAATCGCAAAGAAGTCTACTAGCCTGAGCATTCTACGGTCCACTTAGGCGCGTGGTCAGGTCCAGAAGATGCACTTGAGAACGTAATCGTTGCTTTTCGGCGTCTTGCAGCATTGTTGAAGGAAGAGAGAGTCAGAATGCTGCTTGACGAGGTCTGAGTGCCAAGCGGTTGGTGGGTTGCTTTTTGCATTTCACAAGAGGCGTTCTTGAGCTCATTATCCGCATGCTGAC
Source organism: Leucocoprinus birnbaumii (assembly GCA_027627405.1). Taxonomy (NCBI): domain Eukaryota; kingdom Fungi; phylum Basidiomycota; class Agaricomycetes; order Agaricales; family Agaricaceae; genus Leucocoprinus; species Leucocoprinus birnbaumii. The sequence continues at coordinate 16,334 of JANIEX010000910.1, forward strand.
CCAATGCTGAGCAAACAGAGGGAGATTGAGAGAGATTTCGCAGCGTTTGGGAGAGTGTTTGGGCACTTTTGGGGTCAAGGACAGGTCGAGTCGCAGGAATGGCAGGAGTTGGATGGGTAAAAGGAATTGCCATGGGTTCCGTTGAGAATGGCGTGAGCCTTGGCTGCGGGTGAATGAAATTGAATGGTGGAAGTTGGGGCTGGTGTGCGCTGCTGAGAGACGTAATGGGTGAGTAATGAGAGGCGTTGAACCTGGGAGCACTAGCTGCAGCATTGTTGAGGGCTTGAACAAGGTAATTCACAGACACATGAGGTCCAGTAAATGGGAAATGAACGGGTTGGAGTGCCTGAGGGACTTGGTGGGAAAGAGGGGCGTTACGGTGAGCAAGAGAAGCAGAGGCACTTCTCCTTGCCTCTTCGCCAGACTTGAATCTCTTGGCTAAGCGATCACCAGAATCAGCTGGTGGGTGCACCAAGCTCTCTAGCGAGGCCTGCAAGCAGTGTGTTTCATAATGGGAAATTAGCTGCTGAATCCATTCTTGTGCAGCGCTCTGGCCACCACAGACGTAAACAGCAGCTATGTACGCATAAAAAAGGGCTTCAGATTCCTGGTGATAAATGAGTTCTACGCTGCGATAAAGCAAGCTGATACCAGCGGCGCACCTCAGGAGCCTCGCAAGGCTGGGCATTTGATTCACTGCTGCATTGCGCTGTGCGTCTTGCCATCTGATAAGACT